>LPNX010502277.1:30452-49695 GCA_001517045.1 Pseudotsuga menziesii
ACTTTTGTGTAACCCCCCACGACTGAAACCAGCCTAGATCCAAATCCTAGGCTCTATCAAGCGCCGAGAGGGATCAAATCTCCCGAGGTGCAAATCTCTCCTCGAAAAGCTCCTTGAGTGCAATACTTGAGAAGAGGTTTGCACCTCGAGAGATTTGATCCCTCTCGACGCTTGATAGAGCCTAGGATTTGGATCTAGGCTGGTTATTTTAAAAATTCATGTATGTGTGATATAAACTTACCATTTTAAGTTTGAAATATATTGTAACTATATTTTTATTACAATGCTATAATAAGTATATAGTACAATGGTTTATTATATTTTTATTACAATGATATAATAAGTATATTACAATGCTTTTTCTGCTAAATATATATATTTTAACAAATTCTTTAATTAAATAACTAAATTTTATATATTTAATTTTCCTCGTATGATATCTTTCATAAAGTTTTAATTACATTAAATTTTAAAAATATATAATTATAAAAACTTTAACTTATCTTTTGCGTACATAACTACTTGCATCAATTTTTTTTAAGCTAAATTGTTTCCACTTAGCTAAATTTTGTTTTTATTTAACATATTTTTTTTAAATTTTTATTTATTATGTTTTATTATTTAGTTTAAATGAATATGTAAATGCTAAGTTTAAGAAATACAATATGGTTAGAAAAATGAGAGGGTGTGTGCAAGAAGTTGAGGGTCTCTTTTGGGGCGTTAGATGCAATACAAAACTGAAAAAACAGACATCCATCAACTTGCATGGATATTTTGAGACACTTACACAATGAATCTTGCGATCGGTTAAAAACAAGAAATGTAGGAAATTGAATGACCTTTCCAATATATAATTTTTTTCTTTTGAAAATGTTGTTAACTATATAAAGTTAGATATTTTTTAACGAGCACTTTTTATTTTTGGGACAAATTATAAGGTATATGTTTTTGTGGGTGCAGCGTCTGAGTGTCTAAATGATGGAATAAACTTACGAAAACCGGTATACATATAGAGAACATATAGGACTAGTGCACGACTATTTTTCCAATAATAAAAATAATATTTTTAAATTTGTTGTTAATTATCTAAGAGATCAAACCTCGAAAATGGTACGCCAATTGTGGGTGCAGCATTTGAATGTCTTAATGCAATTATGTAACATCCCCAACCCTCCTCCGACCGGCAAAGATGACGCTACCATGGCGTTAACCATCTGGGAAACCAGCCCCATGAACATGTGCATTCATAAAAATGATGACACAGAATGCATTGAAGTAGAACATACACAGATGCAATTATTTATCATACACAGTGAAAGCAACATACATTCATATAAGCATTCATTCAACATGTTCATCATAATCATAATCAGTAAATAGTATTGCAGAAGTAGAATAGATAAGGTTACTTGTCTTATAAGAATTCGTTCCACAACCAGCTACGTCGCTGCAACGTTCCACCCAACCATAGGTCAACGTGCTCCTTAATCTCTCAGCAACGCTGCCACCCCCGAGCTGGGCATGATTCTCCAAGGAAGAAGGAACAAGCAGGCTTACACATAGCCAAGGATACACAAAACACAACCAAGCCAACACAATTGGGTTTATTAGGCCATCCAAGAGTTGGGAAAGGATAAATGCTAAGATGGTGAGCTCATTACCGAGCTAGGAACACCTACACCAGAACTGGCCTGACTTCTAAGACACCCACATACACCCAACACAAGGAATCAGTCACTTCTTTGCTACACAGTCCCTTAGGCCCTGCATTCCCTTCCAGTGTTATTCAGGGGTTGTGGAGAAGAAAGCCAGCCCTCTAGCTGTGTCCGTGTGGTTTCTAGACACCAGGTTTATCAAGCAAACAAAGCCCTCATCCCTGCTCCCAACACAGTCCGAAGACCAACCATTGCACACATGCAATCATTCAGCTGTTACAACTTAACATGGAAAACGACTCCAGAACCGTTCTTGGCCCAGTCATGGCCAAAACGACTCCCAAGAGAATTACAACAGTTCCCAAAATGTATCAGTAACACAAATTACAACATCGGGAAAAACAACAATCCGTCCTGGACAACGAAGCAAGCACACAGGCCGTACTGGGAAGAGAATACAGCCTCCCAACCTGTGCGTGAGGGGAAACTTGCACCAGACCCCAAAATACAGAGGAAAAACACAACCGATTCCACTCTGTGGAAATACGTGAATGACCACTGATAAGTGGCTCCCCTCCTTGCTGCGTGAGAACAACCAAAATAGATGCCTAAGCATGAAAAATGAACAGACTTCCGTCCCCAAAATGTAAAGAAGACCCCAACGAAACACACTGTAACGTAAGGGAGACCACGGCAAACCACAATCAGTCTGTGAGGAAAGTATCATCCCACACCATCCGCAAAATCCGTAGAGGAAAACTATGTGAGTAAAACCAGGAGAACTCCTGTGCGTGAGAATGAACAGACAATGGAGAGGATGTGCAGTAGTCGAAAGTGCATGAGTGTTTCAGCACCGTCGTGGAGAGAATGGAGTGTCCGCTGGAGTGATGGCGATGGTTTTGCTTGCCATCGTGAGGTCAACCATGCTGGTGGAGTGTGCGTGTGGGCAAGGACTAACAGTCCTGCCACACTCCACTCCCAGCCATAACTGCCCCAACTAATAGTAGCATTTTTTAATGGTGGTGGTTGGATAAGACAAGGTGGTGACACATGGATTTCTCTCATGGCTCAAGGTTTGACATTTACCCCACCCTTATCCTTGTGAAAATCATGCCCTTTTCATTATGGTTGCCACGAACATAGCTAGTCGGGGTTCATTTTAATTAAAGATGCATATTTACATGATGACAAAACTTAATATATGCTGCATGCCCCCGATATACCATTGGTGACAATTTAAATCCGAAATATAGCATAACCAATCAATGGTGGGGCCTTGGCCTCTAGCTCTGCACCATGATTATTTACAATATATACATCATGTACGTTTAATGCAACGGGGTCAAAACTGGGGTGTTACAAATTATTTGGAAGTGGGTTTTTTATAGCATGTAGAGGTTGGTGTTCTTTAGTGCACCATACAATTTTTTTTAAATGGTTGAGAAACGAAAAAGATATGGACAAAACACTAACAGTATGTTTTTTGAGTTGAGGAGTGATGACAGAAGATAAATAAGAAAAAAATAGCAAAAATTATGTATTCTTGTTAAAATTTACATATTTAGAATCTGCAAAAAAAACCATATCTGTTTCTAAAATCTCATAAAAAATGGAGGTGTGCAGCATAATTAGACAAACCGCTAAACACGAGCATATTGGAAATTTGGATATAATGTTGAATTAGCCATGGTTTATCATACTCCAAGGCATAGGTATGTTGAATCCAAAGTAAAGTACAAAGCAGACACATAGGCATAGGAATTCCATGAAAGCATGGGTGGAGGCTCGACCTTGTCATTTGGTGGGATTTTTTTTTTGAATTTAACCAATACGCGAGCGCGATTTAGTAAAGCCAAACGTGTGCACGATTTAGTAAATCCAAACATGCACACCATTTATAAAAGCCAAACACGTGTGTGTTGTATTTAACATCATTTTCATCATTATCATCAACACCATCGTCATCATCATCATCATCATCACCTTCATCATCATCATAATCACCATTCTCATCCTCATCATCACCATGATCATTGGTCATCGCTCATCCTCATCATCACCATGATCATTGTTCATCGATCATCATCACCATCCTCATCCTCATCATCACCATGATCATTGATCATCAATCATCATCACCATCCTCATCATCATCATGATCATTGATCATCGATTGTCATCATCAACATTGCCATGATCATCATCACCATCGTCGTCATCATCATCATCTTCATCATATTCATCATCATGATCACCATCAACATCATGAACATCATGAACACCAACGTCGTCATCATCATCATCATCATCATCACCTTCATCATCATCATCAACGTGATCATGATCATCATCATCACCATCAACATCATGAACATCATCATCACCAGCGCCGTCATCATCAGCATCATCATCATCATCATCATCAACATCATCATCATCCTCATCATCATCATCATCATCATCCTCATGATCACCTTCATCATCATCATCATCTTCATCATCATCATCACCATCAACATCATGAACTTCATCATCATCATCATCATCCTCATCATCAACATAATCCTCATCATCATCATCATCACCATCGTCACCATCCTCATCCTCCTCATCGTCATCATCATAAACATCTTCATCATCACAAACATCTTCATCATCATCATCGTCATCATCATCACCTACATCACCATCCTCATCCTCATCATCACCATCATCATCACCATCATCATTGATCATCGATCATCATCATCAACATTGCCATGATCATCATGTTCATCATCATCTCCATGTTCATCATCATCGTCATCTTCATCATCAACATCAACATCATCAACATCATCATCACAATCATCATCATCAACATCAACATCCTCATCATCGTCCTCATCATCCTCATCATCATCCTCATCATCATCATCAGCATCACCTTCCTCATCATCATCATCATCATCATGAACATCATCGTCACCATTGTCATCATCATGATCAACATCATCATCACCATCGTCATCATCATCATCATCTTCATCCTCCTCCTCCTCCTCCTCCTCCTCCTCCTCCTCCTCATCATCAACATGATAATCATCATCACCATCAACATCATGAACATCATCATCACCATCGTCGTCATCATCATCAACATCAACATCATCATCATGATCATCATCATCATGATCATCATCATCACCATCCTCATCCTCATCGTCACCATGATCATTGATCATCGATCATCATCACCATCCTCATCCTCATCATCACCATGATCATTGGTCATCGATCATAATCACCATCCTCATCCTCATCATCACCATGATCATTGACCATCGATCATCATCACCATCCTCATCCTCATCATCAGCATCACCTTCCTCCTCCTCATCATCATCATCATGAACATCATTGTCACCGTCATTGTCATCGTGATCAACATCATCATCACCATCGTCATCATCATCATCATCTTCATCCTCCTCCTCCTTCTCCTCCTGCTCCTCCTTCTCCTCATCATCATCATCAACATGATCATCATCATCACCATCAAAATCATGAAAATCATCATCACCATCGTCGTCATCGTCATCAACATCAACATCATCATTGTCATCATCATCATCCTCATCCTCATCATCACCTTCATCATCATAATCATCACCATCCTCATCCTCATCATCACCATGATCATTAGTCATCGATCATCATCACCATCCTCATCTTCATCATCACCATGATCATTGTCATCGATCATCATCACCATCCTCATCCTCATCATCACCATGATCATTAATCATCGATCATCATCACCATCCTCGTCCTCATCATCACCATGATCATTGATCATCGATCATCATCACCATCCTCATCCTCATCATCAGCATCGCCTTCCTCCTCCTCCTCATCATCATCATGAACATCATCGTCACCATCGTCATCATCATGATCAACATCATCATCAACATCGTCATCATCATCATCTTCATCATCATCATCATCATCCTCCTCCACATCATCATCATCAACATGATCATCATTATCACCATCAACATCATGAACATCATCACCATCATCGTCGTCATCATCAACATCAACATCATCATCATCATCCTCATCATCCTCATCATCATCATCACCTTCATCATCATCATCATCACCATCCTCATCCTCATCATCACCATGATCATTGGTCATCGATCATCATCACCATCCTCATCCTCATCATCACCATGATCATTGATCATCGATCATTATCACCATCCTCATCCTCATCATCAACATCGCCTTCCTCCTCCTCCTCATCATCATCATGAACATCATCGTCACCATCGTCATCATCATGATCAACATCATCATCACCATTGTCATCATCATCATCATCTTCATCCTCCTCCTCCTCCTCCTCCTCCTCCTCCTCATCATCAACATGATCATCACCATCACCATCGTCGTCATCATCATCAACATCATCATCATCATCATCATCCTCCTCCTCCTCCTCATCATCATCACCTTCATCATCATCATCATCATCACCTTCATCATCATCATCATCACCATCCTCATCCTCATCATCACCATGATCATTGATCATCGATCATCATCACCATCCTCATCCTCATCATCACCATGATCATTGATCATCGATCATCATTACCATCCTCATCCT
The DNA here is from genome assembly GCA_001517045.1 of Pseudotsuga menziesii. NCBI lineage: Eukaryota > Viridiplantae > Streptophyta > Pinopsida > Pinales > Pinaceae > Pseudotsuga > Pseudotsuga menziesii. The sequence goes on from LPNX010502277.1 coordinate 36,768, forward strand.
CATCATCACCATGATCATTGGTGATCGATCATCATCACCATCCTCATCCTCATCATCAGCATCACCTTCCTCGTCATCATCATCATCGTCACCATCGTCATCATCATGATCAACATCATCATCACCATCGTCATCATCATCATCATCTTTATCCTCCTCCTCCTCCTCATCATCATCATCAACATGATCATCATCATCACCATCAACATCATGAACATCATCATCACCATCGTCGTCATCATCATCAACATGATCATCATCATCACCATCAACATCATGAACATCATCATCACCATCGTCGTCATCATCATCAACATCATCATCATCATCACCTTCATCATCGTCATCATCACCATCCTCATCCTCATCATCACCGTGATCATTGGTCATCGATCATCATCACCATCCTCATCCTCATCATCACCATGATCATTGATCATCGATCGTCATCACCATCCTCATCCTCATCATCAGCATTGGCTTCCTCATCATCATCATCATCATCATCATCATGAACATCATCGTCACCATCGTCGTCATCATGATCAACATCATCATCACCATCGTCATCATCATCATCTTCATCCTCATCTTCCTCCTCCTCCTCCTCCTCATCATCATCACCATCAACATCATGAACATAATCATCACCATCGTTGTCATCATCATCATCATCATCCTCATCATCATCATCACCTTCATCATCATCATCATCACCATCCTCATCCTCATCATCACCATGATCATTGATCATCAATCATCATCACCATCCTCATCCTCATCATCACCATGATCATTGATCATCAATCATCATCACCATCCTCATCCTCATCATCACCATGATCATCGGTCATCATCATCAAAAGAGGCATGATCATCATGTTCATCATCATCTCCATCTTCATCATCATCATCATCATCTTCATCACCATCGTCATCATCAACATCAACATCATCAACATCATCATCACCATCGTCATCATCAACATCAACATCATCATCACCATCAACATCATGAACATGAACATCACCTTCCTCCTCCTCCTCATCATCATCAACAACATGATCATCATCATCACCATCAACATCATGAACATCATCATCACCATTGTCGTCATCATTATCATCATCATAATCATCACCATCATCATAATCATCATTGTCTTCATCACCATCAGTATGGAGGGATGGAGTAAGGGAGAAAAAGGAACATATAGGGAGGGATGCAGAGAGAATGAGGGAGGTATATTTAGAAAGAGATAGGGATATGTAGGAATTATTGGGGCTATAGAGAGAAACATTTATATGCATGAAAAGAAGGGAACACTAAAAACATTTGTTTTGTTGCTAGCCATAGAAAAAAATTGGGAAGTTATGATCTTATTCGTTGCCCTAGCCGTGCACCCACTCTATTAATTGTGCTTAACCATATCGCATGTGCGTTATACTTAAACAAATTGCATACGCGTTTTTACTCTATATAACGCGTGCGCATTTTGGGACTGTAAAACCAGTGAATTGTTTTTGTCCGAGAGCAACTTCACTCTGTTTTTATGAATTTATCCCATTACCGCACATTTTTTTCAGGAGCATGAGCCCGCCTGTGAAAATACTCACAATTTACACATTCTCCATCATTCTTTTTGTTATGTAGGTGCAACATTGAGGATATCTTTCATGGTTGGGAAGCACATAGGATAAGATATCAAGCTTCAATGTCATTTCATGGTGATGGTGGATATACACAATTGTACAAGAAAATCAGCTTGAGGAACAATTTATGATTTAACTTTCATTTGCTTATTATTCAAGAGAACCAAAGGTAAATTTTCACATTCATTATTGTTTTGATGGGAAATATGAACAATTGAGAAGGAAGATTGAAGCACCTTGAATGATCAATAGTTATAAAGCAAGTTAAAGGTTTCAAAGCTTGCAATTGAGGAGCAACAAAAACAAACTATATTGACATTGATCATTGTGGTGATGGGGAATGTACGTAACCGAGGAAGAAAATCAGCAAGGAAGAAGAGACGTCAAGAAGTCATCGAAGAAGAGAAAGAAAAGAAAAGAATAGACATGATGAATCCGAGGCTTTCTTTGGAAACTAATCCAAATTCAATTATAGAGGATACGACGGTTCATCCTATTAATCCAACACAAGACGAAGTTTCAAATCCCACATCAAGTCAAAGTGATAAGTTACCATCTCAAGACGAAGCTCATGAAGAGGCGTTGTACATGGAGCCTACTGTTGAAGAGGCGTTGGACATGGAGCCTACTGTTGAAGAAGAAAATATTATCCGGACCATCGATGAGGATGTTGGACTTCCACCATCCAACTACTAGGAAGAGAATGAAGGACAACAAGTTGCTACTTAAACGCCAAAGTGTATTGTTGATGCACTAGATGATATAAATCCATCCCCCTTACCTCCATTAGAAAGAACACGTCGAAGAACTCCAAAGCATATACAAGTTGATGAAGGACTCCTCAATTCCATTGAAGGTACACTATCTAAACATAGTATTGCTTATCAAACTCAACAGATACTAAATAAATATTTTGTTTCTAAATGTGATGGAGATAAATGTAGATTATTTTAATTATTGTTAAAATCTAGGGGCATGAATATTGTTAGGAAACCGTTAGCGATAAATATGATAAAGCCTTCTGGACCAATTTCTCATATAGTTAAAAGCTTAGTAGATGCCTTTGGTAAAATTGGTAAGAACACATGGTCAAAGGACCGCAATGCGGCTTGTCGTGTGTTGTCACAAGCAATTGTAAATAAGAACACCAGGGTCCTTCATTTTCTCAAGCCTACATCTAAACTAGTTAATTTGAATGTAAAAACCCTCCATAGGTATTCTATTAGAAGAGAACATCTTGACACAACCGCCTAGACATATTTTTGGGCCTTTATTGGTCGGTTTCCATGTCGTGACATGAAGCTAGTTGATGCAGTAAAGGGACTAGTGTATAGTTTTTGGCATGATCACATAAGGCCTTCTTCAAATTGGAAGGATGTACTAAAACTGAGAAGGGGTTCAAAGGACCATGAACCACATATTAAGCATCTTCTTGATATAACACAGATAGAACAATACGAGAAATTTAGGAATGAACATAGAAAATTGAATTTGGGGCAAAGATATTTTGAGAAATGTAAGCCCTAGTATGTTAGAATAAATACTCTTCGTAACACTTTTTGTTGTAGATACCATGTAGAATATGAATATTACTATGAAATATTTTTGTACATTCGTCGTGTGTTGCATACTAACCATGTGCAGGATTACTCCTTGACAATACCACCGACCTCATCAAGAGAATTCATTCATAGTATCATGTGCAATAGGCCCGAGGGGCAAACTTACTATGGAAAATCCTGTTTGGATGGAACTTGCTCCAACTGTGCTAGAATGGCATTATTGAGCCAATGTATGCACAAGACTGGAGACAATGAATTTGGGAATATGGTTACAGACATGAAAAGTTTCAAATATATCAGCTATGAAATAGTCCCAGGGAAAGAAAGCAAAAAAATACAATTGGTGACATCTCAGGTACATGCATTTATCTATAAATTTATGTTTGAACAGTTGTATTTCATTCCTTACTTACAAAAAACCTGATATTGAGATCATTTTGTGTCAACAGGTACAAGTTAGTGTCTTTGTCAAGGAATTTATTGAAAAGACACGTCAATATGTTCAGCATGTCCACTTGGCACGATGGCAGGATGAGAAGTTTAGAATATGCAGAGATACATTTCCTCATGGTACTATACTTTCAGTTGTTGATTTTGATGAGAACTACACTCTGCAACCTCAAAATGAGATCCAAACTTAGTATTATCACTCTGAGCAAGTTTCCCTGATGGTGCATATCACATATAGACATTGCCCAAATAGCAGTGAAGAGCAAAGAGAAAATCTAAAGGAATATCACTTCTACATAAGTGATGATAGGTGCTATGACTTCCACTATGTACGTCATTGTTTCATCATGTTCTATGATCATTTGAAGGCTAGGAACATACAGATGGATTGACACTAGATTTGGTCTAATGGATGTGCTGGTCAGTTCAAAAATGCACGCATATTTCAATGGTTGTGTTCATTGCATAAAAACTACAAAGTTCCACATATGTGGAACTATTTTGAGACTGGGCATCGTAAAGGAGAGCATGATGGAGCTGGATCATGTGTCAAAACAGCCCTACGAAGAGAGGAATTGAAATTATCTACAATATCTACTATTCGAAATGCTCAAGCTATAATCAGGTGGTGCACGTCAGTAATGGGAGAGGAATCAACAAGAAAGAGACATGTGGAGAGATTTTTTTGGGAGGTGGTAGACATAGATCGTTCACATGCATGGGAATGAAAGACTGTTCTTGGGACTTGTGGATTTCATTTGGTTCAAAGCTCTGATAACCCAGTATTTGAAATTTGGACCAGAAAACTTGCTTGTTTTTGCCTGCCTTGTTGTGATGGTGACTGGGATGTGTGTGAATCATTGGATTGGGTTGATGGATGGGATCGCATATCACTTCCACTTGATCAGCATGCAATTGTTGAGTTAACTTTGTTGGAAGAAGACCAATTGTCTATTTCTATAGATTTTGATCATGTATCAGACCTTGTACAACCTGGTATGATGCATTTCCTTAACATTTTTTTTATAAAATTTACGTAGTCTTGAAACTCACATTAATGGCCTTGTATCACACGAAAAATATTTGATCATATACCTACAATCATACTATGCAGGACACATATACGCAGTGGTTGCCTCAAAATATAGTGAATGGGGTGGTGGTTATTGGTTGGCACGTTGTATAGAGGGAAAGTAAACCCTCATTATGTCCATAACTGATGATGAAAACAACCACTTCCCCATTGGGTCTATGGTTGTTAAAGGTGAATATCTTACACATGACAACAATGCAAGAAAGAAGGGTGGATATGTTTACAAGGATTAGAAACCAGGTGCAAGTGTGTATCACTTTACCAACTTAATCATTGGTACAAGCCTCCAGGTACGAACAATGCCTAGTTGGAATTCATCGAAGGTATGCTACTTCTTACTGGATACGGAGCACGAGAGACTAACAGAGACCATCATTATAAGAGATGATTCGGAGGGCTTGGTTGTATGATAATAGGTGGGATCTAGCATGATGAGGTATGTATCATAATTGTAATTTTCTCATGTATGTTTCTTATGAATATGTCAATTTTGTGTTCTTGTACGCTACTTCTTACCGGATACATAGCACGAGAGACTAATGGATACCATCATTATAAGAGATGATCCGGAGGCCTTGGTTGTATGATATTAGGTGGGATCTAGCATGATGAAGTATGTATCATAATTTTAATTTTTCTATGTATGTTTCTTATGAATATGTCAATTTTGTGTTCTTGTATGCTACTTCTTACCAAATACATAGCTTGAGAGACTAATGTAGACCATCATTATAAGAGATGATCCGGAGGCCTTGGTTGTATGATATTAGGTGGGATCTAGCATAACGAGGTATGTATCATAATTTTAATTTTCCCATGTATGTTTCTTATGAATATGTCAATTTTTTGTTCTTGATGTGCAAAATTTTGCATAATGTTGTTTATAAATATGCCAAAAATTATCTTGTATGTCAAGTTAATGAACATGCCAAATTTTACGTATGATCAATAAACCATATATATCAATCATTTGAACATTTCAAGATCTCATTCATATGATATACATAACATTAGAATACATACATGTACCTCTGTAGGTCATACCTATCAAAGTTCTTTGTAGGCTCTCTTACAGGACTAAAACCCTAATTTTTCAAGTAGGTAATATTGTCAATGTTTTCAGCCGATATATACAACTAGGATGATGGAAACAAGATGCCGAAATGATAAACTTATGTTTTAAGGCTTGTATAATTTCCTTCTTAACAGCTCACCTCTTATACCCGCATGTCCATTGCCAAAGGGGTAATGCATAGTAGTGTTGGAATTTCATCTCATTTTTTTATATTTAAAAGTTTAATTTCTACTTGAAAGATAATAAAAGATAATAAGAGATTTGGCCCAAAGCTGAACAATGCATTTCATGCCAACGAAGGCCAAACTTGGAAAACCCTATCCCTAACTAGGGTTTATTTTTTAACATGCATGGCCCATAACCATAATCCTACCTAGGAAACCCTAATCCTAACCCTAATCTTATCTTACTGTCACAACTCAATTTAGAATCAACCTGATGTCCAACTCAACTTTTTCAAATCCGGTGGACTTATGATTCAAATCATGTTGATTCACGAAGTTTACTTTAGTGTGCATGTACTGAGATCATTGAAACCTTTAAATATAATAGTTTTTTTCATGCACGGTTTCCATTCTATGCCCCGGGTAGGGATTCATTAGGTGTCCTTGAAATCCTGTAGGAGGTGGGATTCAATGTGCCACAGAATCATGACCATTGCTCGGATCGATGAACCGTCGACTCCATTGGATTCAAGACATCGGGATAGTGCTAGGGTGGCCCTCTAATCTAGTTCCATGGAGAATAGAGCATTATTTTGGTCAATTTTGGAAACTAGGGTTTTGCTCAGTAAGTGAATGTGAAATTTTTGCACATGGGGGTCAAATTCACATATTACTCGACCGTGAAGATGTGGCTAGAATTCCTACATAATAGGTGACTAAACACACTGTTACGACCCACCAAAATCCCTTTTTTATGCATGGTTTCCATTATATGCCTCGGGTAGGGATTCAACAAATGTCCCTGAAATCCTGTAGGAGGTTAGATTCAACGTGCCACCGAATCATGACCGTTTCTCAGATCGATGAACCATCGACTCCATTAGATTCAGGACATCGGGATAGTGCTAGGGTGGCCCTCTAATCTGGTTCCATGGAGAAGAGACCATTATTTTGGTCAATTTTGGAAACTAGGGTTTTGCTCAGTAAGTGAATGTGAAATTTTTGCACATGGGGGTCAAATTCGCAAATTTCTCCACCGTGAAGGTGTGGCTAGCGTTCCCACATAACAGGTGCCTAAACATGCTTGTACGAGCCACCGAAAGCCCTTTTTTATGCACGGTTTCCATTCTATGCCCTGGGTAGGGATTCAATAGGTGTCCCTGAAAGCCTGTAGGAGGTGGGATTCAACATGCCACAGAATCATGACCGTTGTTCGAATCAACGAACCATTGTCTCCATTGGATTCAGGACATCGGGATAGTGCTAGGGTGGCCCTCTAATCTGGTTCCATGGAGAAGAGACCATTATTTTGGTCAATTTTGGAAACTAGGGTTTTGCTCAATAAGTGAATGTGAAATTTTTGCACATGGGGGTGAAATTCGCATATTGCTCGAACGTGAAGGTGTGCCTAGCATTCCCACATTAGAAGTGCCTAAACAAGCTTGTAAGACCCACTAGAATCCCTTTTTTATGCACGGTTTCCATTCTATGCCTCGGGTAGGGATTCAACAGGTGTCCCTAAAAGTTTGTAGGAGGTGGGATTCAATGTGCCATAGAATCATGACCATTGCTTGGATCGATGAACCGCAGGCTCTGTTTGATTCAGGACATCGGGATAGTGCTAGGGTGGCCCTCTAATCTGGTTCCATGGATAAGAGACCATTATTTTGGTCAATTTTGGAAACTAGGGTTTTGCTCAGTAAGTGAATGTGAAATGTTTTTGCACTCGAGGGTCAAATTTGCATATTTCTCGACTGTGAAGGTGTGGCTAGTGTTCCCACATAACAGGTGCCTAAAAACGCTTGTACGACCCATCGAACGCCCTTTTTTATGCACGAATTCCATTTTATGCCCTGGGTAGGGATTCAACAGGTGTCCCTGAAAGCCTGTAGGAGGTGGTATTCAACGTGCCACAAAATCATGACCGTTGCTAGGATCGGTGAACCATCGACTCCATTGGATTCAGGACATCGAGATAGTGCTAGGGTGGCCCTCTAATTTGGTTCCATGGAGAAGAGACCATTATTTTGGTCAATTTTGGAAACTAGGGTTTTGCTTAGTAAGTAAATGTGAAATTTTTGCACATGGGGGTCAAATTCGCATATTGCTCGACCATGAAGGTGTGGCTAGCGTTCCCACATAATAGGTGTTGAATGTTCATATGCTAAGCTAGATCATTAGTATTTCATTTCGATTTCATAACAAAAGCATATAAACAAGATCACTGAAAGATAGATAATCACAACCATACAAAAGAGAACACAAAGATTTATCTTGGGAAAACCTAGCAAAAGCTTCCTCAATATATATGCCCCAAAAGATAAAAGATAAAACCAACAAGGAGATCAAAGCCTGATCCTCCTCCTTCTCCAACTACTTCTCTCTCCTCCACTAATGCGCTACACAAGTGAGAGTGTGTGTTTCAAATGAGGAGCGCTACACCTCTATTTATATTCATCCGTTCACTTAAGTTAACTCATCTGACATGTAGGTTCAAGTTAAATCATGTAGGCTCAAGTTACACATGTAGGCTCAAGTAACCACACTGGGGTGCTAATGACCCACCTTTACAATTAGAGGGGACTACCTCATGACTCTTATTAGTTCTTTTGATTAGAAGCATCGGGGTACAAATTAATGAAAGTGGTTCTCCTGGTAGGGCCATCGAGGACCACAAAAAGATACATATAGAATATTCTTTGAAGTTACAATATTTCAACACTCCCCCTTAACGAGAAGGGTGTTCTACAACAACATCAACAATAACAATAATAGGAGAGAGATTGAGGACATCATCAACATCATCAGGGTAACACATCTATAAATCATTGGAAGCTTTTCAACATCATGTAGTCTTCATCTTCAATCTTCAGTATTCAGTATCATCAACACTCTTGACCGCTTCAATCAACAACATCTTCAGAATTTTGACCTTTCAATCAGCAGCAACATCTTCAGCACTTTGTCCTTTCAATCAGAGACATCTTCAACACTTTGACCTTTCAATCAGCAACAACATATTCATCATTTTGACCTTTCGATCAGCAACAACATCTTCAACACTTTTATCTTTCGATCAGCAACATCTTCAGAACTTTGACCTTTCGATCAGCAGCATCAACATCGACACTTTGATTTTTCGATCTGAAACATTATCATCAAAATATCATCATACCCTGATCTTTCGATTAGATCCATCATCATCAAAACATCATTATACTCTGATTAGAAACATCATCATCAAAATATCATCATACTCTGATCTTTTGATCAGAACCATCATCATCAAAACATCATCATACTCTGAATAGAAACATCATCATCAAAATATCATCATACTCTAATCTTTCGATCAGTATGTCATCATCATCATACTATGATATTTCGATTATTACAGCATCATCATCATCATCATACGTCATCATCATCATATTTTTATATCAACATCATCATATTCCGATCTTTCAATCAGGAACTATCATCATCATCAGCAACTTTTGATCTTTCGATCAGGAAACATCATCATCATCATACTTTGATCTTTCGATCAAAAAGCATCATCATCAACAACAACTTCTGATCTTTCGATCAGAAAACATCATCATCAGCAACAACTTGTAAGCCACAGTACAAAGACATAGAAGTCTTTGGATCTCTTTTGGACTTGAAGTCCAGGGATGATGCAATCCTACCACATTCTCGACAACCGAGGTCATCGGATCCATTCTAAACCGAGGTTCATGGATGATACAATCCTGCCACCATCTCGATGACCAAAGTCACCAGATCCATTCTAAACCAAAGTTGACGGATGATACAATCCTACCACCTTCTCGATGATCGAAGTTCACCAGATCCATTCTGAATCGAAGTTCACGGATGATGCAATCCTACCACCTTCTCGATGACCGAAGTTCACCGGATCCATTTTGAACCGAGGTTCATGGATGATGCAATCCTACCGCCTTCTTGAAGACCGAAGTTCACCGGATCCATTCTGAACTGAAGTTCATGGATGATGCAATCCTACCACCTTCTCAATGAATGAAGTTCATCGGATCCATTCTGAACCGAGGTTCATAGATGATGCAATCCTACCACCTTCTCGATGACTGAAGTTCACTGGATCCATTCTGAACCAAAGTTCATGGATGATACAATCCTACCACATTCTCAATGACCGAATTTCACCGGATCCATTCTGAACCGAAGTTCATGGATGATACAATCCTACCACATTCTCGATGACCGAAGTTCACCAGATCCATTCTAAACCGAAGTTCATGGATGATACAATCCTACCACATTCTCGATGACCGAAGTTCGCTAGATCCATTCTGAACCAAGGTTCATGGATGATACAATCCTACCACATTCTTGATGATCAAGGTCACCGGATCACTTGAGGGAAAGTGCCCAGGGATGATACAATCCCACCACATTCTCAAGGACCGAAGTCACCGGATCTATTATGAACATATGTCCCGGGATGATACAATCCCTATTCATTCTCGAGGACTGAGGTCACCGGCTCACTTAAGGGAAAGTGCCCAGGGATGATACAATCCCACCACCATCTCGATGACCGAAGTCACCGGATCACTTTAGGGCAAGTTCCCAGGGATGATACAATCCCACTGCAACATCACTACTCCCCCTTTCGGGGAAGGTCTTTTCGAACCACACCAAGCTTGTCTCGAAAGTGTTCGAACTTTACTCGGGATAGAGGTTTCGTCAACACATTAGCATCTAAACCATCTTCATCTACATCTTCAGTATGTGAATACTGAACTATCACCATCTGTATCTCCAGTATGTGATTACTGAAAGCATCATCATCTATATCTTCAGTATAGAAATACTAAAAGCATCATCACCTCTATATTCAGTATAGAAATACGGAGTCACCATCATCTGCATCTACAGTATGTAAATATTGAAACATCATCTATATCTTCAGTATCGAAATACTGAAATCATCATCATCTATATCTTCAGTATGGGAATACTGAAACATCATCATCTCTATATTCAGTATAGAAATACTGAATCACCATCATCTGTATCTCGTATGTAGAAATACCGGATTTCTATGTGTTATGACATAACACAGGGTTCTCTGTTATCACAACTCTCGTTATCACATAGAATCAATGTAGTATCCATCTTCAGGTCAAGGAGACTTGATATCAACTTCTGAATCCATATGGCTTCACAACTTAGTAGAGAAATATTCTATGTATTCTGCTTTTGTCGTTCTAAGAGAAACACTAGACTGTTTCTTGCTAAATCATGAACTCATAGAAGACCCCAAACAAAAGCATTTACCTGATGTGCTTTTCCTATCTGAGATACTTCCAGCCCAATCTGCATCTGTATATCCATACAATATGTAGTCATGGCTACCATCATAGTATAGACCAAGATCTATAGTCCCTTTCAGATATCTCATCACATGTTTTGCAGCTTCTAGGTGAACCCATCTTGGTTGAACAAGATATTGACTTAAGGTGTTCACAGCAAAACAAATGTCTGGTCTGGTATTTGTTAAGTACATCAATGACCCAATGATCTGTCTATAATGAGTCGCATCTACTAACTCTGATGAGTCATCAGCTAACAGCTTTAGGTTGGAGTCCATGGGTGTGGCCATGGCTTTGCATTCCAACATATTGAATCTCTTCAATATCTCTACCGCATACTTTCCCTGGTTGAGAAATATTCCTTCTGAACTTTGCTATACTTCCAGACCTCGGAAATAATGCATTAACCCAAGGTCTTTCATCTCAAATTCTTCTGCTAGATTCTTCTTGCTTTCAATGATTTGTTTCTCATTCCCTGTCAAGAATAAGTCATCCACATATAATAACAGGATGTCAGGTTCATCTTCTACAACCTTGAGATAAAGGTTAGGATCATCTTTAATCTTGGTAAAGCCCATAATTTACGGGAGACTATCTATCCTTCCATACCAAGCTCTGGGAGCTTGCTTCATGCCATAGAGGGCCTTCTTCAACTTACCTATATGAGTCCATCTGTCTTCAACTTCAAATCCTTCTGACTATTCGATGTAAAACTCTTCCCCAATCATACCATTAAGGAAGGCTTGTCTTTACTTCATCATGGAAGCAACTACCATCATAGTTCTGAAGGAAGTGTACCTTGCTTCCTGGAGTAAGTGTCTCTCCAGAATTAATTCCCTCTTTCTTATAGAAACCTCTAGCCACAAATCTTTCCTTACTTCTATCAGCAACATATTTTATCTTGCAAATCCATTTGTAAGAGACCACATTCTTGCTTTCTGGTTTGAGTACTATATCCCAAACATCATTCTAGTATTCTTTCATCATAACATCTTCCATGAGTTTGTCTTGTCAGATCATCAACACATCCTAGTCTTCTGCATTCAACTTTGAAGGTGGGAACCCACTTTACTCTTGGTAAAGTCTCGATCCATCAGGAAGCTTTCCATCATGTCGTACCGTGTCAAACTCAGATATCTTCTGTAGTCACTCCCTTTGAAGTGGAGTATTATCTTCCTTCTTCATTCTGTACAGGTGGTTCTATGCTTGATATATACTAGTCAATAGAGTATGTCATGTCATAGTCTATTCTTTCTGAGGCAAATCATGAACCTTTCTTTGTACACTTTTTCTTGTAGATCCCTATGGAAGATACTACATACTTCCCTTTATGTCTTGAAATCATATCGTATACATCATTCCCCATAATCAACTGCTATTCTTTGATCATAGCTTCTTTCATAACATTATTTTCTTCATCTTGACTTATCTCTCATACCCATGGTGGTCTTCATCCTTCGAGCTAGATCTACCGCTCTCTGAAGCTCTTTCTTCCATCATGGTGTCTCTGACCCTGGGAGCTTCAGATTCATGTTTATTGAATTGTCATCACTTGTTATTCGGAACAA
>LPNX010502277.1:49998-123042 GCA_001517045.1 Pseudotsuga menziesii
CGCATGAATGGATCCCACGATCCTAGGAGGCCATTCAAGGTGGCTATCACCACTTCTGCATTCTTCACTTCTTCTTTTACTTCTTCAATTTGTTTCTTAGGGTCATATTTTGATGTATGTTCTTTCCTTCAAATAGCTTGGTCAAGGAATCAAACATGTCTTTCAGTGTCTTTAGGGAAGACACTTGTGGTACAAGTTGATTTGTGACTGAATCAACAATGATCTTCTTCGCCTTGACGAAGTTCTTCTGGTGTAAGGCTTTGAGCCTCATCTCCCTCTAGAACTGGAACCTCTCTACTCATGTAGGTGTCCAATTCATTTTCTTCAGAGAGATCAAATACTTTCATGCTTGGAAGTTGTCAACTTCACCAAGCTTATCATCAATCTGATGTGATATATCACTTTGAAATGAGAACCTCAAATGCAAATAGCAAAAGATTAGATCTTACCGATTTGAGGTGTCCATCCTGCTTCCGGAGCTGGCTGATCTAGGGTTTGTCAGAGAAACCCTAATTTTAAAAACTTGGAATATTTCATATCTGATTGGATAGAAAGATAGATCTCTTCAAATGGAGCTGTCCAATGTACTCCTTTTTTAAAAATAGTGGAGGGAAGCTCTCGAAATAGGAAGCCCTAGTTTTCCAATTTCTTCTGTAGAAATGACTGTCACTGTTTCTGTGATATCTCCAAAATTACTTCTCCTATGTGTTTGAAATTTCTTGCTGAGGTAACCTCGCATGTACTTGATCCAAAACAATAGGTTTCATCAGAATTGGTTTTACCAATTGGGATTTATGATCCTTTTCCCAAGGTGACCTGTTACAGGACTGTTCAGAACAAAGAAGTTGTATGGCTTGCCACATGTCACTATTTCATCTTCTAGTTATAAAATTTGGACCACATAAAATATAGTCTGTTCTATTTCTGGAACATATTCAAGAATTCCATTTGGAGCTCTGTGGCCCAAGATATGGAAATTCTCCCCAGGTCTCCTGTTTAGGGATGAATTCTGGAAGAGGCTGGAACCCTAACTTGGAGGGATCATATCTCCTAGAATATAGAGAATATGAGGCTGAATTTTGAACACAGTGTACATCAGGATTTGAATTTCCCAGAGTTTCACCCAACCAAAAATATTGATCCAGGTCTCTAAACTTCAATTTTGATGAGGAGAGCAATCCTATGCTGGGATCACTCAAAAATTCCTCTTCTGCAAGAAGCCCTAATTTCCCGCACCGAAAATTGAAAATACTTGAAATTGAATTCTGCTTTGACAGAAATATGCACCCTTCAATGGAGAGTTAGCCTAGCCTTCTTTTGATGATTTATTGTGGAGAGAGAACTAAAAATTAAGAAGCCCTATATTCTGCAGCTGTACAATGTCTTCTTTCAGGGTGGCTCTGATACCATGTTGAATTTTTATATGCTAAGCGAGATCATTAGTATTTCATTTCAATTTCATAACAAAATCATATAAACAAGATCACTGAAAGATAGACAAGCACAACCATACAAAAGAGAACACAAATATTTATCCTAGGAAAATCCTAAAGGGAAAAACCTAGCAAAATCTTTCTCAATATAGATGGCCCAAAATATAAAAGATAAAACCAACAAGGAGATCAAAGCCTGATCCTCCTCCTTATCCAACTACTTCTCTCTCCTCCGCTAATGCGCTACACAAGTGAGAGTGTGTGTTTCAAATGAGGAGTGCTACACCTCTATTTATATTCGTCCATTCACTTAAGTTAACTCATCTAACATGTAGGCTCGAGTTAAATCATGTAGGCTTGAGTTACACATGTAGGCTCAAGTAACCACATTGGGGTGCTAATGACCCACCTTTACAATTAGAGGGGACTACCTCATGACTCTTATTAGTTCTTCCGATTAGAAGCATCAGGGTACAAAGTAATACAAGTGGTTCTCTCGGTAGGACCATCGGGGACCACAAAAAGATACATATAGAATATTATTTGAAGTTACAATATTTCAACAATAGGTGCCTAAACATGGTTGTACAACCCACCGGAAGCCCTTTTTTATGCACAGTTTCCATTATATGCCCCGGGTAGGGATTCAACAGGTGTCCCTAAAATCCTGTAGGAGGTGGGATTCAACGTGCCACAGACTCATGACCATTGCTCGGATTGATGAACCGTCAGCTTCAGGACATCAAGATAGTGCTAGGGTGGCCCTCTAATCTAGTTCCATGGAGAAGAGACCATTATTTTGGTCAATTTTGGAAACTAGGGTTTTGCTTAGTAAGTGAATGTGAAATTTTTGCACATAGGGATCAAATTCACATATTACTTGACTGTGAAGGTGTGGCTAGTGTTCCTACATAATACATGCCTAAACAAGCTTGCACGAACCACCGAAAGTCCTTTTTGATGCACGGTTTCCATTCTATGCCCCGGGTAGGGATTCAATAGGCATCCCTGAAAGTTTGGAGGAGGTGGGATTCAACGTGCCATAGAATCGTGACCATTGCTCGGATCAAAAAATCGTCAGCTCTGTTGGATTTCGGACATCGAGATAGTGCTAGGGTGGCCCTATAATTTGCTTCCATGGAGAAGAGACCATTATTTTGGTCAATTTTGGAAACTAGGGTTTTGCTCAGTAAGTGAATTTCCAATTTCTGCACATATGGGTTGGCTTTGCAAATTCCTTGACCGTGAACATGTGGCTAGCGTTCCCACATGGAACCTTCCTAAACATGCTTGCATGACCCACTGAAAGCCATTTTTGATGCACGGTTTCCACTCTATGCCTTGATTAGGGATTCAACGAGTGTCCCTAAAAGCCTATGGGAGGTGGGATTCAACGTTCCATAGATTGATGAGCATTGGTTGGATCGATGAACCATTAGCTTTGGTTGATTCAGTACATCATGATAGTGCTAGAGTGGCCCTCTACTCTGGGTCCATGGACAAGGGATCATTTTTTTGTCAATTTTGGAAACTAGGGTTTTGCTCAGTAAGTGAATGTGAAATTTTTGCACATGAAGGTCAGCTTGAAGGTGATTGTAGATCTTCCCCTCATATAAGAGATGTGAACATTTTTACAATGAAATGCAGGAGGAGACAATGCCATTACGTCAGTTACCATGTAATGATACATGTTTATG
This sequence comes from Pseudotsuga menziesii, assembly GCA_001517045.1. Classification (NCBI taxonomy): domain Eukaryota; kingdom Viridiplantae; phylum Streptophyta; class Pinopsida; order Pinales; family Pinaceae; genus Pseudotsuga; species Pseudotsuga menziesii. Next base: position 53,129 of record LPNX010502277.1, read on the forward strand.
TTTAGAAACAAGTGGCCATTCTATTACACCATTATTACAAAATATATATATCTTCACACGATGAATGCTTCGAAAATGCCATGTACATTAATCACTCATAACTTTCATCTCTTTCAAAGTTGTTACTTGAAGCCATTCATCAAATGCCATGTACATTAACAAAATGATAAAATAATGTGAAAGACATACATAATGTGCAGGATATAGTCATAACCATTATTTTGAATCAACCTTATAATACTCTGATACTTTTAGGTTTGATGTGTATCCCATGCATTCGTTAGATGAAAGACATCATGCCAAAAAATAATTTTATTTATGTAGACCACACTGGTGCATCATTTAAGTGTGTCAACTTTGTGCATCCTTTAAATGTTTGTTAGGTTGTTATGTGGGTAAGGTGCTTTTGTATTCCACCAAGTTGGATCAGTTGCTTAGCTGTGCTAGGTGCTTAAATGTGTATTAGACCTATGTTACATCTTTTTGAATACAATTTGACATTGTTAATATAACATTGTATATGCAATCGGGTCATGGTAAAAAACAATTAAAATGTACATTTTTGTCATTACGTAATTTATTGTAATTGTGCATTGTTCTCAAATTTATAACTGATATCTCCATATAATCTTAAAATCTATAAAAAATTGGGAACATTACACATAGAAACATTCTTCACCACACATGTATAATCACACTTAATAGACTGAACCATGAATATCTCAAGAGCCTTGATATGAAATATTTTTTATACCATGAAAGTTATAATACAAAAATATAAGGCCTATCTATGGCCTGTCAATGTACATGTATCAAAAGCATATTTGATGTACATGTGCAAACAAAAGTACATCTGTCCTGGACCGCGCCCCTATACTCTAACTCTGGATTGTACATAAAAATACATATTTGTCCTGGACTAACACATCAAAATTCTAACTTTATCTTATTTTTCCCGGACCTTGATGCTCTTTGGCTCTGTCTACGATCACTGTGCATCTATGGCGACTGCAAATCAATAACAATATTTCTTGATCAGGTAACTGAACTAGTACTGTCCATCAATAACAAAGTTTGAAATTTAAAATATGACTCAATTGTAAATAAAACAAAGACTCACTGCATCCGTCGGGGGTATAGGTGCCTGTGGTGTTGAGGGTGTAGGTGCCTCTGCTGTCCTCCACCTTGCAGCAAGCCTCTCTACCATGCTTCTCTGCGAATAAAAAAAATATGTCAATTATCTCAAGAATTATCAACATGTAAATGAATGAGAAAGTACTAATCAATTATGTAAAAAATGAACATCTCACCGAAAAAACCATTTCTAGGGGATGAGGCTGGTACTCTTCAGTAGTAAGAGGAGCCGTAGGTTGAACATCAACCTCAGTTGCATGCACTAATGGACCAGGGTGTGGCTACATTCACCAAATTATTAAATAGTTAGACATCATGCATGTACAGAAACAATACAAATGAAATGTACAATTACAAATATTCAAGTAGATGTACCTCACTGTGACTTATCCCTATTGTAGATGCGACATTAACAACGACATCAACAATCCCACTAAGGTATGGCACGAAAGACTCTACATCCTGATGCTGTAAACATGCGAAAATAACATTAAGAAAAACCACTTGTGAAGTGAATACATAGCTAAACAACAAATGCCATTGGAAGTGTGTACATTACTGTGGGATGAGTAGGTTGATCCTCATGCACACCAGCTCTGTTCAAGGAAGAGGGACCTCGTCTGGTGTAAACAACCCCCTTATCTATGTTTGGACTATGGGGAGATCCAAACCAAAGAGGCGGTGCAGGGATCTACGATGATGTCTGCATTCATAAAGTGTTACCATAGTTAGACATGGATTTGAATGGATGGAATAATATGTATTGAAAAAATAACATGTTGTAATATACTTACCCCTTCTTGGGACATATCTCCACCATGGGAGTGACTGCTTCCATCAATTTCTTGCCCCTCTTCAGATGCCTCTAGCATCTGCAAGTTTAAAAATTATATTTACATTAGCGATCTATAAAGGAGTGTACAGTAAGAAATTTAAATAATTCGAACAATATTCAATCATAAACCATGTACTTACATTCTTCAAGTAGTCGTAAATTCCACCTTGGACTATGTTGTTGATATCAATGTCTCCAACATCATGTTCTAAGTGGGGTTCCTGCAACTTCAAAAATTGTAAATATTAGACATTTTAATAAATTAATCAAGACTAACACATGCATTAACAAAATTATATGTAATAACAAAATGAAAAGTGTTTAAATATTACCTCAATTGTGGTTCTTTGGGCCTTGGGTACAACCACACTGGGTGCAGTACCACCCCCATGAGAGGCATCAATCTCCTGCAAGAGTAAATATTGCATATATATTACGAATCTTTTAATATATTAGATATAGTATGGAACAATTAAAAATTGAACAATAACAAAGTTTTAAAACAATGTCCTTACCTGACCACCAGTCATCGTAGTGGTACCACGTCTTGGTCCAGGACCATAACAGGGTCCCCCACATGATGTGCAAACGTGTGGCTCGCTCTGAGGCACATGGGATGTCGGTCTATCCCCACCAACAGATGTCCCTCCACCACCAAAAGCTGGTGGTTGTACACCAGTAGAGGAAGAGGGTGCTCTCTGGTCAATAGTGGTCGTGTGTCAAGAGACCATCTCAGCTAGAGTAAAAAATGCATCCCGTGTCTAGGAAACCATGTCATGTGCAGGAGGGATGTCTACCCTCGGTAGCTGGGAACGGGGTGCAGGCATTTGTGGATTGGAATATATATTCCTACCATGGGGTCAGTGTTGGGGCATCCCCCTACCAACTCCTTGGAAGCCCAACATGTAAAAATAGTTGACATGTTTCCCCATCACAAACTATGCATACAATTTTCGGAGGAAGTACATCGGTACTTCCCTATTGTTGTGAGAGGGAATGTCAAAAACCATGTACCACCTATCCATCCAATTGTCTCTGATGGGTGGAAAAGTGCACCACTAAATAGAAATATGTGGCATGCTGATTTCCGGAATGTCATCCATCCTAGGCAGTCTAAACAATGAATAGATGGCTTGTTTTGTTATTTTCATCTTTTTTACCTTGTTGTAACTCAACCCATCAGCATATTGTTTCCTTGTCCTCTCCCTGCAAGATGCGATGCTATACAACACATCATTCGATCTTGCGATTGTATCAACAATAGGCAATAATGAATCTAACAAGGAGTGGCAGAGCTCATTTCCACCCCTCCAAGCCGAACCGATCTCTCTCAAATGGACAATAAACCTCAGTATCTCTGCATTGTTATGATCCATAGTAGCCACTGCAATCATAAATACAAATAAAATATCATTAGAAATATAAACACATGATATAATGACATATCTAAGAATTGAAAACTGTATAACTATTGACATATAAACTAAATCTATCATGTAAATTTAAAAATTGATCTTGAATTTTACAGTAAAGAATAAACATTTAACATTTTTTCATTTCATATTTATGTCCTAAATTCAAGTATTAATTCTAATTTTTAAGTACATGCATGTGTACATAAAGTGTCTTGAGTGCATATGTTGATGGCGAAGCTCCTCTAGCTTATTTTAAAGCTTGGATTATGAAGTTTCATCGAAATTGTGAGGTGTTGATTATTGCCTTTGTAGGACTAACTCCTAGATTGCGGTTAGAGGCTACAACTAGACCCTATAATAGGCGGCATAATGTGCTGTTGATGAATAAAATCCCAGTATAGGAAACGATTTTGTTAGATATGTAATTATTTGTTGTAGTGTGATGTTTTTTGGACTCCAAAGGCTATTTAGTAGAACTTTATGGATTTTATGGTTGCAAGGGTTCCACTGGATTAAATATCATGTATGATCTAGTATGTGATTGGCATGTTTAATCAAATACATCAACCTACCTATGTATCTTCACGTTCATAGAGTCTATTGTTGAACTTTGTTGTCTTGACCTAAGTAACCAAAAAGTACCCTTCGTTCAAGACAAAATATTTGTTAAAAGCATGGGAAGATTCTATACCTTATTTTGACACTTGGATTGGGAAGTTTCATCAAAACTATAAGGTGTTTATTGATGATATTGGAAGAGCAACTTCGAGAAGTTTCATCAAAATTATAAGGTGTTTATTGATGTTCTTGGAAGAGAAACTTCGATACTTCGGATAGAGGCAAGGGATTTACCATGTTTGTTTATGTATTTTAGGGGAATATATGAATTCTACTTGATTTTTTTTTAGTTGTATATGCAAGCTTGCAACATAATTGAAAAACTTTGCATATTTGTTAATTTTGGTTTGGATTCACAATAGTGAAGTTCGTTTGTTTTTTATGAGTTAATTGGGGTTTTGGCTTAAATTGGGCATGTATATTACTTATGCAAACTTGCAATGTGCTTCACAAACTTTGCATATTTATGGATTCACAAGGATCCTTGTGAATATGCATATGGAAAAAGTGAAATTCATTTGTTTTTTGAGTTAATTGGGGTTTTGGTTTCCATTGGGCATGGGAATTTTGGGTATGAATTTTGGTAAATAATCAAAATTATTTATTTTTTATCATTAAATTGGGGAATTGGTTTCAATTGGCCAATTACATTGGGGTTCTTGTTTCCATTGGCCAATTCCATTGGGTTTTTGTTTCAATTGGCCATAATTTAATTTAATATGGTTTAATTTTTCAATCTAGGGAAAATAAATTGATGAAGAAAGAGAAAAAACATGAAAAGAAATGAGGAAAATACCTCACAAAGAGGAGGTTTATCCAAAGGTGGAGATGGAGGGCTTTGGCACACCCAAAATCGCATTCACCTAGTTGATATTTGCTCCTCCTTGGTCCAATAGCCACGCGGTGAGGAGAAAAAGATGGTTGCGGCCTATTTAAAAAAAAAACTTTCCAAATTGCGCCTCCATTTTAGTGAACGAGATTGTGCACACGATTTTGTTCACTAAAACAGAGGCGTGATTTGATTTACTATCCTAGTTGGCATGCCTATTGGCAGCCTTGGTACTAGGCTTGGCAGGTTCGGGATTGCTTGAGATGATTTCTTTTTTTTGGATTAAGAGTGATTGACTTCACTCCACCATTGCATCTAAAAGGTCCCTCAACTTCTTGCACACACCCGAGAATTGAGAATTGAATTTGTAAAATACAATATGATCAGAAAAATGAGAATTGAGAATTGAATTTATAAAGATAATCATTCATTCATATATATATATTCTTTATCTAAAATAATTTTTCATATTTAACAATGATGAATAAGTTTAATAGTATAGCTTCAATAATAATTTTACATAAAAATGTGTTAAATTAACATTATCTTTTAAAACTTTAAGGCAATTTACCTACACCTGTAACATCACTTTTAGCCACACTGTAACACTATTAAGTTTGACCCTCTTTTTTCTTATTATTTTTAGCCACACAACATTATTAAGTTTGACACTCTTTTTTCTTAAAAAACAGAAAAGATCATAGCTCAAAATTTTAATTAAAAACCTCTAAACCATAATGTTTATTTGGCATAAAATGCTATACACAAAACTCTTCTTCAACCTACTATTTATTTAAAACATAAATCTATAAAAGTAACATAATCTAATGAAATAACATATAAAGTGCAAAGAACATGCTTAATAGCTGGAAAAGTCTTCTAGATATGGAATTTGTCTACTTTTATGTAAATATTAGTAATAAAAATTAAAAATTAAAAGTAATCATTATATACACCAGAAAATTAGTTTCCATGGACAAAATTATTATGTTAAAGACAAAATTATCATAATTTGTTGTATAAAAAGTAAAATGCTAAAAAAAATAATTAAAAGTATGCTAACCTTTAATTAATATAAATAATAATTTACATAAAGATATTGAAACAAATGAATAGCTTAATTAATAAAAATTACATTACTAAAATCATTTGAAATGACATAGGATACATCTCAATAAACACATAAAAAAACATCACACCAAAATGTCCATAAATACATGATATTCATAATTTAGGTTTTAAAGTACAATATGTTTTTTTCCAAAGAAAAAATTCATAAATATCTTTATTTACATTCAACAGATGGCACAAAAGTCCATTAACACAAAGAGACCCAACCTTAAAGCTGGTAATTAATGACTAGATAAAACTCCATAATGAGCTTAAATAAAGCAAATATTATGTTCAAAGGCATAAAACCATAACAAAAAATAAACAGTTTCAAACTGCTCATATAATTGACCAAAAAAACTTTAACTCCATCAACAGAACTGCTCAAAGCAGTTTCAAAACTGACCTCTACATCATCATCCAAAAAAAACTGTCTCTGATAATGCCAACACATGGAATTGATTCATATCCAATAACCTTTTTAGAAAGGTATCCTTCAAGATAATGCCCCATACTAGCATAAAATCATTCAAAGGCCTATACCATATCAAAATAATAAAACTATTTCACAAATTCTCATAAACCCAAAACAAAACTGCTCAAACAGTTTCAGAACTGATCTGTGCATCATTATCCAAGCTGAAAAGGAGAACAGACTATCTCCAAAAAAGAAGCTATTCTACCCCATATCCCAAAGAAATTTTTTGTATCTTAGAAAACCTGAAAATTTTCCACAACTTCATCTACTCGATGTTCCATAATTGACCAGGATCCTTCCAATATCCTTCCTCCAGCTTTTGCCAAAGCATATGCAGAAGAATTTATTTCCTGATAGATATGTTTGAAAACAACATAATCAAAAGAATCAGTAAGCTTGTTTACTTCCTGAATAATCATGGCTAACTCTAAGTTCATTAATCATTACTTACCAGATGCCTAGTTAATAACTAACTGGGAATCACCGAAAACCTTGATTTTATCCAATAAGTTCCTCCTAGCCAGATAGAGAAGTAGCTTGAGGGCACATAATTCTGCAAAATTATTAGTACCCATTCCTAAACCAGCCTTAAAAGAGAAAAAATGAACATCAGATAAAAACAACATACCTCCAACTCCACAAAGGTTTGGTTCCCCTGCTGCAGATCCATAAAAAAAACCCCATGCATAGGATTTATCAATAACTTCTACAGTGATAGTTCTAATAGAAGCCATAGAACTTTTCTGGGGTAGAGCCATCATCATACCCAAACTATAGCTAGAAACCTATGTTGGTGTTAGTGAAAGATCCTCAAAACAAGACAAATTTCTGGCCTTCCAAATAAACCATAAGAGTATGATAGGTAAAGGTTTATATTCTGCAACCTCCATATTTAAACACCAATTTTTGAAACAATCTGACATAGTTATACCACTCCAAAGGTTATTGAGTTTAAAATTATTTGCAATAAGTAGCCAAACATTCTGAGTAAAAGGGAATTCCACTCCAATATGAAAATTGGATTCACATTCTGCTTTACACCAGTAACACCTACCCGGTCCTTCTCTACCTTTCATGCTAAGAACATCCCAAGTCAAAGCTTTACCAAATAAGATAAACCAACAAAAAGTCTTTGTTTTGAGTGAGCATTTCAATTTCCATATAACTTTTCACCACCAGATATATTCCACTTCCATGTGCATAAGCTGTGCATAACCTTCTTTAGGTGTATACTTACCAGATTTGGATAAATTCCAAACCATAGCATCATCCTCGTTTGAAAGCCTTGCATGACTAGATTTAAGAATGGCTAAATAACCATTCTACACATCAATCTCCTGAGGATCAATAAAACCTATAAAATATGCATTAAACCATTGCTGAGCCATCAATGTTGTCAAACCATGAAGACCAATGTCAGATAAAAAACAGAAACCTGCCAAATGTAATTTTTCAATCATGGAAGAAGGAAAAGCATGTCTCCATTTACATCCTATCCAAGGATCTACTCTAATACGAACATCATTTCCATTTCCAATTTTCCAAACCAAAAAATTGCCAACAATATCAAAAGCCCAAAGAATAGATTTCCAACAAATTGATATGCATTTTTTCTTTTTAACAGGAGATCTAATCCATTCCAATATATTCATTGGATGAATATATTTCTGCACAGCTATGTTGACCCAAATACCTGTTCCATGAATATTATTCCATACATTTTTAGCTATAAGAGCTTTAGCAAAAACTACAGGTTCTTTCAGTACCCAACCACCCAAAGACTTTGGATTTGCTAAAATCTTCCAGGATATCCAAGGTAATCCATAGGACTTCTGATTTCCAGACCAAAGGAATTTAAAGCAAATCTTTCTAATTTTTTCAATAATCCCCATTGGTAGCCAAAATTGCATCCAATAGACCGGAATGACCTCTAATACTGCTTTAATTAGTATCAACTTACCCCCCTTACATAACAAACGGAAGGTCCAATTGTTAATCCTCTTTTCCACCTTAATAATCAACTAATCCCAATCCTTTAAAAGATATCTGCAAGGTTTGAGATAAAAACCAAGGTACTTCATACCATTTTCAATTCTGTTAACAGGAAATGAAAATATATTCTATAATGTAATAACCTATGAATATTCCAGACAAGAAAAATATAAAGAAGATTTATCATTATTAATCTTCATCCTAGATGCCTTACAGAAGATCATTAAAATCTCATATAAAGTAGAAAGAGATTGTTCGGATCCATCATTGACCGTTACAACATCATCCACAAAAAGTACATGTGTTAAAACAATATCATTACCAAAAGATAATCCATGATAGTTCCCACAGTCTTTGGCTTAAAGAAGAGCCCTTCCTAACCCTTCAACCATAATAAGTAACAGTAAAGGTGCCAAAGGGCAGCCTTGTCTAAGTCCTCTGCCAGATTTAAAGAAAGAAGTTGCAACTCCATTAATGAGCAAGGAAAAGGATACAGAAGAAAGGCTTCTCATGACCCAAGTAATGAAATTCCCAGCAAAGCTCATTTTGGAAAGAATGAACCGGAGATAGGTCCAACTTACACGATCATAGGCTTTAGATAAATCAATTTTTAACATTACAACTGTCATACATTTACTATGCATAGAATGCATACCTTCCTGTATGACCCCAACTGCATCACGAATTTGCTTGCCCGGCAGAAACCCAAACTATTCACCAGAAATACACCTACCTAGCACATTTTTTATCTGAATAGATATAGTCTTACCAATAATTTTGTAAACAAAATTACACAAAGAGATAGGCCTGAAATCCTCAAAGGATAAAGGGTGATCAGTCTTTGGGATGAGAGCAAGAAAATTTGACTTGAAGACCGCAAGGATTTTTCCACTTAGCCGGGAAATCTCAATAACTCTCAGAAGATCCTCACCTAGAACATCAAAAAGACATATGTAAACCTCAACAAGGATCCCATCAGGTCTGGGACTCTTATCATTTTTACTAATGGAAAGGATATGTTGAATATCTTGCAGAGTAACAGGCTTCATAAGGTCAAAGTTATCATCCACAGAAACAATTGTGGGAAAATAACATGCACTAAGCACAATTCCAGGCAAATGTAGATCAACTTCTTCGTGAAACAGAGACTCAAAATGCTGAATCCCAACCTCAGCAATAGCCTCAGAACCTTCAACAAGGTTACCAGAATCATCATTAATTTTCCAAATGGAATTAAGATTTTTCCTATGAGCAACATATTTATGGAAGAAAGGGGTATTGTCATCTCCACATAAAAGCCATAAGACCCTACTCTTTTGTCGAGCCTCTTTTTCCCGATCACATAGAATAGTTCTCTTACGATATTCAAGCTCAATCAAAGACATTTTATCCAACTACGAAAGAAAACCAATACCCAGACAATCAATATATCTCTTCATTTCACTCTCAATATCAACTAGGTCCTTAATGTCCTGGGATTTTTTCTTCACCGACCAGACAATGGAAACATCTTTTAATTTTTTAAGGTTGGCAACAAACTGGGATGCAGGGGATACCGCAGACAAAGCATCAAAAACCATCCAGGAAGATTTCAATGAATCAATCAACTCATAGTTTTCTAACTAACAGGCATTGAACTTAAAGGGACAATGAGCCTTAGGAGAACTAGGTAAGATTTGTAAGAAAACAGGTTGATGGTCTAAATCTCCTCCACACCCAATCCACTGTTTGAGAAGAAAATCACTATCCAGAAAATCAGCTCATAAGAGTAATCTATCTAACCTTTTGCAGATACTCTCAGATCCAATTCGACGATTATACCAAGTTGGTCTTGAATCCAAAGGAGTAATATCAATGAGACCAAGACCCTCCAAAAGGTGAGTAAATAAATCAGTTAAAACATCCACTCTTGCTTTAACACCCCATATTTCAGAATGACCCAAAGAGAAGTTCAGATCCCCTCCTACTACCAAATTAGGATATTTGAAACAATCCATAACCGATAGATTATTCCAGAAACCTTCCCTATCAGTATAAGGCCCATAGATATTTATAAAACATAAATCCAACTGCAACTTAATAGAATGCAATGTAGCACAGAGACCCAAATTCATAGCCCAAGCATTAAGTAAAATAAATTTACTCGACCTCCACCCCAAAAGAAGTCCCCCAGATCTACCTTTAGCATCTACAGAAATAAACTTCCAATCTTTTAACATTGATTCCATTTCCTTCACCAAAACACATCCATCAAACATAGTTTCTTGCAGAAAAATAACACCCAAAGACTGTTCATCAATCCATCTTTTCACCGCTAGTTTTTTGGGTAGACTAGCCAAACCCCTATAGTTTAGGGTCATAAGGATCATGAAGGAAACACTGTAGAGGCATTCAAAGCTCTAAGTGCCTCAGAACCAATCTTCACAGCAGGAGTAGCATTCACCAAATCTCCAATACTGCCCTTAACAAAAATATGTAACCCATCAGGATAATAATTTGATGCAAACCCTCCATCATTAATTTTTGAACAAGAGTGTAGATAATAACCCTTGTTCACAACTGGAAAAACTTTAGGAGGAGAAACAAACCCAAGATCCCTTAGCGCTTCAGATTGAGTAGAATCTTGAACATAAACAATAGCAGATCCCTTGTCAATCTGATTTTGCCCCAGACCCTCGAAATCAGATAAAGTGACAATACTTAAAGGTTTGAGAGCTAATAAGGGAGAAAGAGAACCTAAAACATTCTCCTCTAATGTCATGGGTGTAAGATTCAAATCCTCCGAATCATCAGCTAATGCCAAACCCTCCTTATCATCAACTAATGCCAAACCCTCCTTATCATCCACATTTAACCCACAATTCTTCACCCACCAGGTCTTATGAGCAGAACCAGGAGATTTCTTATTAAAAGGTAGGGAGCACTCATTCATCAAGTGACCAAAAACGTGGCATCTATAACATCTAAACGGAACACCCAGATAATCCAAAGGCTGACTGAATTCAGAAGTGCCTTTTTTTATAATTAAACCAGCAGGCAAGCCATTCCTAATATAAATCAACACCAATACCCGCCCCAAGCAACAAACCCCCGTCTTCAGATATGAAAAATCAGTTTCCAAATGAGAACCTAATGTGTTGCCCACCAATTAAAAAAAATCAGTTGAGTTTAACCCAAATCAGGATTTGATCATACCTTTCAATGCGAGGATCAAATAATGGCATCCATCTTTTGATCAAAAGACCAACATTATCCCACCGCCAAACTCCAGCCAGGACCAGAGCCACATCTTCCTTGGAAAAAAATTTAAATGCTATCCAACCTCTTAGTAGAAGAAAAATCGCGGATAGACAACTGATAACATTTTTTCAAAGAAAAGCTACCAAACCATTCAAGTTTAAAAGTACAATATATGGTAGTCTAAACTATAAACTATATTTTGTATTAATGTGTACTGAGTTAGAGAAAAAAGTTTTCGTATATAAATTGATGGTGATAAAGCACACATAAAATAAAATGTTTTTTAAACATTATGTTTCCCATAAAGCCAACATAAAATGTAGGAACATAAACCAATACAATTCTCATGATTATTTTTGAAAGTCCATTTATAAGGGATCTAAACCTTGAAACGACTCCATGTAGAACCACACATAAATGTTGTTTCATCCTCAAACTATTATGGTCATAATAGGATATTGTTTTGTTTTTCCTTCTATCTTCATGCAATCTATTAACATAACTATCACAAAACTATATTGGAAAAAAAAAAACTAAACAAAATTGTTACATTGTGCATGTTAGGAGTAGGGCATTCTACCCTTTTAAATGTCTTGGATTACAAAGGCGGGGAACAAAAATGTACATAGACAAATGATAATAATGTTGCGTTGAACTCAGATTTAGCACATTCTTGCATAGAAACTAGATGTGCCCCTATTTCTTACAAGTATGTTCATTGTTTGAGCTAGCGATTTCCCTGTATTGTTTGTACACGTCGATGTAGCGTATGAATATGTGTTGTAAAATAAGGTAGTTTTTTAAGGATGGATTCACGAGGGGCTCATTAAGTAAGAAATATTATAGCACGTGAGTTTATATTGGGAAATTTGGTACTTTAGAATATGGAAGTAAGATAATACGTAGTATACAAGGGTCAAGGGCTTTTTTTAAGATATTAAAAATATATAGATATTATGGGGTTTTATAATTATGTATCTAGGGGTTTGAATAGAGTAATGGGGGTTTTAATAGGTAATATATTTATTGTGCCCAAGGGCGCTCTCCAATCTAGTGTGGGGGAGATGTTGTCATGTTTGTACGTGACACTTTAATAAAATATAATAAATTTTATACCCAACATGTCGGTCTACACAAAATTAAAATTAAAACGCATGTCGCTTTCATTCTAAATCTCTTTCCTTTTTATAAATAAAACAAAGGATATTGATATGAAATAAATAAATAATAATATTGATATGAAATAAATAAATAAATAAAAATTTATTGCCCAACTACTCGTGCAAATGCTTTTCTCGTGTAAATTAGTTTCCCAACTACTAGTGCAAATGTTTCTCTCTTTTAAATAAAGTTTAATTGATGGTGGTTTGCAAAAAACCATGGGTTGCCTTGGGTGTTGAAAATATATAAATATTTGATTATACCATTAGTTTAATTGATGGTGTGTTGTGAGAAACCATGGGATTCCTTGGGCGTTGAAAATATATAAATATTTGATTATACTATTAGTTTAATTAAATCCAAAAGTCAAATCCTCATTAAAAGCATATTTTATAAATTCATCCAAAGGAACATATATTAATAGATAAATAAAAAAGGCAATACATAAATAAAAAAATAAATAAATAAACCTTTCCTAAGGTATTGCATTGGAGCCTGTGGGGGGGCAGAGCAAGTGGTAAAGTGGAATTGTTGAAATTCGTTGTAATTGGAAGGTTTCGTGTTCAAATCCCCCTCAAATTTACCCGTGCGCCATGGTTCAGGCCCTCTGGATGCACCTAGGGGTATAGTGGTAGCGAGATTGGATCCCTAGACCCCGTGTCACGTGAGTATTAGCCCGTCCCTAGTTGTCGATTCCCCTAGTTACAAAAAAAAATGTATTGCATTAGAAAAAAAGTTGTCAAAAGAGGTTTACACCTCGAGAGATTGATCCCTTTGTGCGCTTGATAGAGCCTAGGATTTGGATCTAGGATGGTTAAGTTGGCGTGGTTCTCATTATGTGTAAAGTTAGATTAGTATTTGATTAAGTATGATCTATGTGAAGTTGGTGTGAATCTAATTGGGCTTCAAGTCAAAATGGTGTTTGAATAGTATGATTTGTGAGTGAATGCGGTGTGGAGTTGATTGGAATGACAATGTATGAAGTTGAGTTGTATTTAGGGGGGTATTCTCCATTTTGAAATATTTTCCCTCACTAACATTTCATATTTCATCCTACAAGGTTTCTAGGGGTTATAAATGCTGTGCCATGTCACCATAAATATGGTTAAAATAAAAAAGGGGTATTAAAAATGCTACGAAAAAATGGATACCTAGGATATCTAGTAAAAATAGGGGTTTTAAAAATTGTACAGTTGTATTGGGAAGGGGTTTCAAGAAAAAGAATTTTGGAGGCATTCATTAATATCTAGTGAAACTAGGGGTATTCTTTAACATCATATAGAGATACATGCTATATCATGGGTTTACAAAGTGAACTTCCCTTGGGGGATTATTGGAAAAGTGAGAGTAGAGTAATGACATGGCCCCGACTAGGGCTCATGTATTTCTGTCATGTCCTTCCCTTGAAGGGACATCAAAGTGTTGACCTTGCTAAACACCTAGGGGATTAAACGTGACATTGATTGGTTAACCTAGGGAATTTTATTAAATTATTATTTAGGAGGATTGTACTTAGTTTTATTTATTGTGATTATTAATTAATGTGCAAATAAATATGTGGAAATAAGTTTCCATGTTAGGAGGGTACATTGGGGCAAGACAACTTGCCTAGGTTGATAATTAGAAACTGTCAAGGGATTGACAAAATCAAGCAGTCAGAAAAGGGGAAAGCACCAAAATCCAAGAAAAGAAGTCAGAAGTAAAAGCAGGAAACTCTGGGCCTAAAGAGGACGCAATTTCCATTTAGAGGTTAAGTCATGCTATCACCCAATTATTTTTCTATGGTTGTGGTAGGAGAATAACTGTGGTAACCATTTCAAACCAATCTTTAGACTGTATTCTAGCTTATACAGTCAAAGAGGGCTCTCTCTATGTCACAAGATTATTCACATACACATATAGCTTTAAAAAAGCATTCAAAAGGCTATATTTCTGAAGGGAACTGGTTGTTTGGGTATAAAGAGATTGTAAGACAGACAAATATTAAATACCATTGGGAAATGGAGTCACATCCTGAATCATTCAAGGGGTTACAACAAATAATGATAGGTTATAACCTTCATAATCTGAGCAAAATGAGTGTTAATATTCAGCTAAATATCTTTTGAGAGATGGCAGGGGGAAATAAGAAGAATCCCAATGAAATAGGAGGCACCTATCTGTGGATGAATCTCTTGAAATACCTTTAGTAGAAGCAACAGTAAAGGATGATAACTGAAATGGAGCATCTAATAGAGAATGAATTCTAAGACATTTACCTAAACACACAACAAATGCATTATCTGTTGCAAGAAGTTCTTAAGAGAGAACGAATTCCTGGCATGCAAATAGAAACACATTATTAGAAAATACACATACATGGAAATGAAGCACACAGGAGAACACATAATGAATATTGAACACTGTGATGAATCCCAGACACTCATGAAATACTTTTCATTAATGCTTCCAAGAAATTTGTAGAGCTACAAACCAAGCACACTAGGATTCAAAGATGAATGTCGAACCCTTTCCTCCTCCATTGAGATTACATTTATATTGTAATATGCTCCCGATACCAAACTCGAAAAAGAGCCAAAATCAGCTACAACGTGGGAATCAAAATCCTAACAATTTCCTGAGGTGACAGATTTTCCATGATCACAAACAAAGTGGGAAAGCATGCGATGATGTGTGTGCTCGATCAAAATAGAAAATATGGCATCTAAGACTTAGGATTGCTTGTTGAAAATGACGTTTTAGAGCACCCCCAATGGTCTTGTGTTGACTCAAACTTGAATTGTTCTTCAATGACAGAGCTAAATGAGGATTTCTTCATTGCAAACACTTGTTTTTATACAACTTCCCCATAATCTTGATCATTTCACCTCTTTCAGGAGATGGATTGCTAAAAATGGAATTCAAATATCCACCTATATATATCAAATGGTGCCAGCTGTGTGAAATATGAGAGAGGTTATTGTAATTCCATATGTCCCCAAAATAACCCATGTCTTTATTTTGCTATATTCCCCTCCATTTCTTCGAAAATTGTACTTGAATATGATGACTCAGATAGTATTTTGAATTTCTGGAAAATTGGCTTGTGAAGATCAATTCGATTCTCTTGAACCATGACACCTGTGTAAAACCTGAGAGAGGCTTTTGTAGATTGGCTTGTGCTAAAGAAAAATATCTCTCGTTTTCTTAAAATTCACCTTGGTTTGGTAGAAACAGTTCTAGGAAATAAATGACTAAAACAATTAATTTCACAAAATAAATCACTTCCTTTGCTTTCCTCACTTTTAGGAAACTCTAACACATGTATATGCTATTTACCCTTTCGACATCGAGTCTGATAACCTAATATAGATATGCAGGCAATCTTCAACAATCTACAGCCGTGAATTTGCAGCAACATAAGGTTGAGTTCAAAAACGCTTGGAAGCTTGTAATCTATTTGATTTGATACATTTGAATGAAGTGTGGAAATTTATTTTCCATGTTTCCCTTTAAACAAGATTTATCTTTTAAATGCCGCTTAAGCTCACTGAATAGAACTAAATCAGTCCCGTTTTGGTAATCTAGCTCTTCATTTTCATAGTTTATGCAAGGATGTTCAAATATTTTCTTTTGCATCTTCGCCATACGAACAAATTTCGTTCAGCCCTTACCATATTAAACATTGAACACTTTACTCCAGCAGAAAATTTTTATGGCTGTCGATTTGTTTGGTCACACCATTCTGCACCTACACGTGGTTTCAATTTCACTGCTGATACAGAGTTCCGCTAAGTTTTGGAATTTTAATGATACAACACATTCTCGCAATGGAATTTTTTAAGTCATCAATCAAATTTGCAAAAGAATGTGGTGTGGACGCGTAGTTTAAATTTAACCACGAGCATCTATAATCCGCTGATTTTAAAATTTAATTTCTCCTCGCATGTTGATGTAGCATAATTTATCTCTGTCGTGTATCTTCTGCACCTGCTGATCAGATGGTCGGTTAAATGTGCATTTTTAACACCATTCTGCAAATCGTTGAAAATTTTAACCTGTATGCACTTTTATTTAGCGATATGGTTCTAAGTGGTTGGATGCTATCTATATTTATTTGCACTATTGATCATCAATTCTGTTTAGCTGTGTAATCCATTGGCTAAACCATTTACATCTTTCATGCAACCCTCTCCTGAATTGTATCATTCAAACCTGTTATGCTGCTCCAAATTGCATTATTGGATGTAATTGTTTGAGAATAAGGACCCAACATTGTTGGTGCCTTATCTTGATGATGACACCTTCTCAACAACTTTCATAGCTTTAGGTTCAGTTTTGATGGAACATTTCTCAAGCCATTCACCTCCTACATAAGTGACCTTTGCTGGAACTGTATAATTTCTTCCAAGAACAAATTGCTCAGAAGCACAAGCTTTAGCTTCAATAGTCCAATATTCCTGAGGAATAAAGTTATCGATTTCCATTTCCCGATCATAGATAAGGCAAAGAGTATCCGACTACAATCTTCCTGCAAATTGACATCCTGGGAGTTTCCTCCATAAACTTAGTGAGATATTGAAGCTTATCAAATAATAAAGAGAACGGCGATCAAAATATGCATTCATGAGATCCATGCAAATGTATCTTGGTGTTTCCATAGCATTCTGTGTGGTAAATTCAATTATTTCATGAACAACAATTCTCTTCACTAACATATTTTTATTCCATGAGACTTGCATCTTCAACATCACAGTAATTGTTTGAATAGCTTCCTTCATAGTAGCAGCGCAATCCATGTAACACACTACTCCAGTCCATGCAGAAAAAACTTGGGATGGAAATTGTTATGGCATGATACTAATTTGGTGGCAGCGTCTGTCATGCAATAAATTGCACTAAATAAAGTGATAAAACTACATCATTTCCTACCAGTCGCTTCATTGTTGAGTAGAGAATCTGCATTCACTATTGAATGGAGAAGTTGTGGACGCAATACTATTCTCGTAGTTCAGCACAGGCGTTGCCTTGTCCAGATATGATGGTCTTTCATCACCGGGAATGATCACAATAATTTTATGCTCATGAATACTACACCCAGTAATGAGGCGTGATCTATCTGAAATGCTTACTCACAAAGAATTCTGTTCTTTGCGCTTTTATATTTTTCTTCTTTTAGGACGAGGATATTATCCCACATGTATATTTAGTGAAATACACTTTAAGGGTTTATATGTGCTAGTGGTTTTACCTTATACCAAGGAACAAAGTAAGTTAATGCTCCTTAAGAGCTCGACGCTTAGGATTTGTTTGATTAATGACTTGGATAGTTTGTTGATGTGAAAGGTCTATGCATGGGCCCATATGATTATGCTCTCGGTGATGAGCAGCCTTGTGCCAAAAATACCTTTTGTCGATATTTGATTAAAATAATAAAATTTGGTATTAAATAAAATTTGAACTCGATTATAAAGACAACTTTATCTATAAAAGCATTGTTTATGTTTTATTCAAAAAGAATAAAATCCTTTCGAATGATAACAATTATTTTTTTTTGCTCAAATAACCAATGAAATCCTTTTCTCTTGCAAACCTGCCAAATCAAGAAAACCTTTGAAATATATTCGGTCATAATGCCAACTCCCAAAAGAATAAAATTTATATTGTGCTAATAGCTAGTTCCAACCGGGGATTCTATCCTCCCTGCGAGGTAGAAAAGAACCCCGTAGAGCAAGTTCCCGATCCATTGGAGTGTTCCCAATCATCTATGAAAACCTCAACCTATTCTGACCTGTAACCAACCACTGAAACCATTCTGCAAACAAACCTCACTTTGTAACCTGTAACCTGAAACTAAAAATGAACTCATACTAAAATAAAATTGGAAAACTCCTGAAAGAAGTGCTCACCGTGTCGATCTTATTCACACACTCCTACGTATCCTACTTGAATGAACACTAATTCCCAATCAAGTAAATTTTGCTTTCCAATGAAGCCAACCTAGCAGTTTATCCCATAAACCAACCTCCTCATCATGCTTGGTTGGAATCAGAAAATAGAAGCATAATGGAAACAAGTTATGATAAAGGACCTGATCTTTTCTGCAAACACATAATCGACCATTATCGCAGCAAAGTTTGTCCATACAATCAGCCACTGGATCATAAGCATCAGGACAACCTTCAAAATACTCTATCATTTTCCTGCCATGACAAGGATGCTCCAACTCAAACTTCTCTAGCATCCTGTCCAACTGATATTCAAAAGAACCATGCAAGGAGTGCTCATGACAATTTTCAAATGGGATGTCAACAACTTGATTTAAAATTTATGCATACTTCATTGTTTTTATGATTTTCAAAATAAATATCATTCTTTTCATCAAGAAAAATAATTTCTTATTGGCATAAAATTTCCGATTATGAAAAATATAAAGAAACATCCCATATAGAATCCTCATCTTCTTCTTGGCGATTTAATCCTTCATTGCAAACTGCTATTTTTTCTATATGTTGGGACTGATTGCAATGTTGTTCACCATTCTCATCTTCCATAAGCAATGAGGGCTTTGTATATTCATGTAAATATTCAGGTGAAATTTGAGTTTGAAAACCACATAAAGGCCCTTATTCAACCATTAGCTCAAAATATGATTCCTCTTTTCTTGCAATTTTAGAAAATGAACATGCAGAAGGATTATAAGACAAAAATTTTCCAGAATTAGAATTCTCTATATAATCAACCATAGAAGTATTATAACTTTGAAGAAGTTTCTGTTGTAAAAGGGGTTTTTCTAATTTGAAATGAGCAGCCTCTTTTGGTAACAAAAATTTAGAAGTTGAATAAGACGAGGAAGGATTTGTTTGGCAGTCCTAACTTCCTTCTTGGTCAAACAAAATTTGACAAGAATGCTGCAAATTTTCATCAATATTAGAAAAAGAAATGCGACTGGTTGAATTAGAGTTTTGACCTATGTCAATTTCAGTCAAGGAAGACTTTAGAAACTGCTGGAAATTTTCTTGAATATCATGGGAGTCGGTTTGTATTAATTTTTCCTGAAATGAGTTATCATGTAAAATCTATAAAATATCTTCATCCATAAACTCATCATCATGGTACATGTTTTCCAAATCCTCAATGAAACCTTTAACATGCGTGCAACAATCTTGAACTAGCAGCAAGGAAGGGTATTGATCTTTAAAATGTTCATGAAATATTGTATGAAATTCTAAGGGAATATAAACTCTCTAAGGTAACCCCTCATACCATGACCATGCATTTCCTTCCAAACTAACCATGAAAATTTTCATTAAAGAATACTCAAGAAACCCCACCTTACATATATGCATATGAAATCTAACCAAATGAAGGGCAACATCATCTTCTTTTGATTTTTGAATTTTGGAAGACATGTTTTCCAATATACATTAGGTATTTGATTCGAAAAACCAGGAATGTGAGAATGATTCATAGGGGCATACCTTGCAGATATAGAACATAGCTTGATAATGAAGAAACCGAATCAGCTCTTCAAACTTTGCAACCCTTCCCTAGTGGAATCACCATAAGAAATTCTGAACATTGGATTCTTTGAAGATGGATTTGTCAGGTGAAAGATGCACAACTTTATTGATGTTTGACCATTATTCACCACCAATGATAAAATCTAAAACTATGTAGTTCATACCCAAGGAATATTTGAACACTCTTCCTTGTATTGGTCCTTGTGGCCGCCAGTATTCCCAGTGGAGTCACCTTCCAAAAATTTTGAGTGGAGTCGCTAGAGCATATACAACCAAGTGTGTGTCTATGACCAGCTACTCAACCAGGTCATAGCACTAGGACAATGTCATTTTCCCCGAGGAGATAATAGTGATTATTCCCCGGCAACAAAACCAATATGTTATCACCCAATGATTTTCCTATGGTTGTGGTAGGAGAATCACTGGGGTAACCATTTCACACCAATATTTAGACTGTATTATATCCTATACAGTCAGAGAGGGATCTCTCTATGTCATAGGATCATTCACATACACATATAGATTTAAGCAAGCATTCAGAAGGCTAGATTTCCAAAGGGAACAGGTTGTTTGGGTTTAAAGAGATTGTAAGATAGACAAATATTAAATATGATTGGGCAATGGAGTCACAACCTGAATCATTCAAGGTATTACAGGAAATAATGATAGGTTATGACCTTCATAATATGAGGCAAAATGAGTGTTAATATTCAGCTAAATATCTTTTGAGAGATGGCAGGGGGAAATGAAAAGAAGCCCAATGAAACAGGAGGCACCTATATGTGGATGAATCTCTTGAAACACCTGTAGCAGAAGCTATAGTAAAGGATGATAACATAAATGGAGCATCTAACAGAGCATGAATTCCAAGACATTTAACATAAACACACAACAAATGCATAATCTAATGCAAGGAGCGCTTAACAGAGAACGAATTCCTGACATGCAACTAGAAACGCTTTAGCAGAAACTACACATACATGGAAATGAAGCACACAGGAGAACACGAACTGAATATTGAACACTGTGATGAATCTCAAATACTCATGAAATACTTTTCATTAAGTATTCCAAGAAATGTGCAGAGCTACAAACCAAGCACACCAGGTTTCAAAGATAAATGTCAAACCCTTTACTCCTCCATTGAGGTTACATTTATAGTGTAATATGCTCCCGAGACCAACATCAAAACAAAGGCAGAATCAGCTACAGGGTGGGAATCAAAATCCTAACAAATTCCTGAGGTGGCATATTTGTCATGATCAAAAACAAATTGGGAAAGCATGCAATGATGTGCATGCTCGATTAAAATAACAAATATGACATTTGAGACTCATGCTTGCTTGTTGAAAATGACATTTCAGAGCACCCCCAATGGTCTTGTGGTGACTCAGCCTTGAATTTTTCTTCAAGAGAAGAGGGTAAATCACTTCCTCTCCTTTCTGCACTTTTATAAAAATCTAACACTTGTAGATGCTATTTACCCTTTAGAAACTAAGTATGATAACCTGATATAGATACGCAGACAATCTTCAACAATCTACAACTGTGAATTTGCAGCAACACAAGGTTGAGTCCAAAAACACTTGGAAGCTTGTAATCTGTTTGATTTGATACATTTGTATTTTCCATGTTTCCCTTTAAACGAGAGTTATAATTTAAATGCTTCTTAAGATCACTAGCTAGAACTAAATCAGTCCCTTTCTAGTAATGTGGCTCTTGTTGGCAGGGGTTTTGGTAAGTGAGTTGCGCAGCATCGCGGCAGCTGCGCATGGTACCACGCAAGTCCAAATTAGAGCAATGGGCGGAAGAATAATAGCTTTGAATATTTTTATATGTTATTTGACCAAGTTTTGTTGTAATAGGTCATTAGCGGTTATAAGTTAGTTAGAAGTGGACCCTCAATGTAATGGCACAAGCCTATTTATAGATCTAGTTTTGTAAGTAAAAAATAAGAAGAATAGGAGAAAAAGGGGATCATGATTAGCATCGGAGAACACATTAGAGGATAATTGGGGCATAAGATCTAGTGCGATCTGGTTTTTTGAATAATTTCCTGTGCATCTGTGATTTATCTGGTTTTTCCTGATGTATGCATTCTCTGGTTTTGGAGAAGAATTGTGTAATGTGGGTCTTTTGCACAAGGTTAATATGATATGGCAATTGTGGCACAAATCTTGTCTATTATCACTATTGCAATCTAATCTGTTATGATGTTGCGACCTGTTCTGTTATGATGTTGTGACCTATTTTGGTATAATGTTGCTGTGATTTAGTCACTTTCTGTTATATCGATGCGATCTATTTTTCTACAACTTTTTGTTGCACTATGAGTAGATATGTTATATGGACAATGCTATAGTATTAGCAATATTGTGACAACTGTATGATGCTATAATGATTGCATAAGTTCTGAATAGACTCTGCAAGTTAAGGAAATGGTGTAATGTCCATTGCAAAGCTCTGGGTCTAGCAGTTATGGTGTCCTTTCGTCGGATCCCCATATCCTCCATCCCCACTGTCGAAAAATCGGTTCCAATAGCTCTCCCCTGAACACCTCGGGTGAGACCTTGTCTTCTCCGCAGACATTGCTGGGCAGGGTAAAACCTGTCCAAGCCGGTGCTCAGGGAGATTGCGTTGGTTGGGCATCGACAGAGTGGAAACCCTTGTCGATGAGGCTTTGTTGGTGGGTTTCACGAACAAATGGTTCCATTGCCAAGACCAATTGGGAAGAGTTGTCTGTTTGTTTTGCACAGATGTTTAGTTTTCTGGACATTAACCCAGAGGTTTGCAATGCTTCACAAATCATCCGCGATGTTGTACTCAAGGTTTACCCTTGTCTCCTATCTAGTTGATCCTCTTGCGGATTGTTCAATCTAGTCCATGATGACCTGCTACAACTTGTATGGGGAACTAGAAGATGATGATGAGTTGCGGACTGTTAATATTTCAGAGTTCGAAGGAAGCTGCGATGTCACAGCCCCCGACATACCAACAGACTCGATGAGTTAGATGCTCAGGATCCGAAAAGTCAACATTGGGTCAGAAGAGAACCAGAAATTTGCTAATTTTGGAGATTACTGGCACGAGGAGACCATGGCCAAGATCATGGACCTACTACATGAATTCCAGGACCTTTTTTTGACACAGTTTTTAGAGATGAAGGGAATTTTAGGAGACCTAGGGGAGATGAAAATCATGTTGAAACCAGATGCCAAACCGGTGTGATAGAGGCTGTATTGACTAAATCCATGATACAAGGATCGTGTGAAGGCCGAGATTGACTAGATGCTTGATGCTGGGATCATAGAGCCTGTAGAAGAATCTGAGTGGATAAGTCCTATGGTGGTCTAGGATAAAAAGACAGGAGTAATCTGCATTTTCATCGACCTAAGGAAGTTGAATGATGCATGTGTACATGATCCATTCCTGACCCCTTTTACAGATGAAGTTCTTGAAGGTGTAGGCAGCCAGGAGATGTATTATTTCATGGATGGATTCTCGAGATACCACAAGATCTGGATTGCGAAGTAGGATCACTATAAGACTACGTTTATAACTGAGTGGGGATGTTTTCAATATACAGTCATGCCGTTTGGGCTAAATAATGCACCAGCTGTATTCTCTCGCGTAGTTGTCGCAATATTTAAATATTTTATTCAAAAGTTGCCACAGGTGTATATGGATGACTGGACTATCTATGGACTAATTAGGGACCATTTGGACAACCTACGGCTGATGCTGGAAAGGTGTCACCAGTTGAAATATTGTAACTTCGAAGAATATTCTATATGTATCTTTTTTGGTCCGCGATGGTCCTACCGGGAGAACCACTTGTATTACTTTGTACCCCGATGCTTCTAATTGGAAGAACTAATAAGAGTCATGAGGTAGTCCCCTCTAATTGTAAAGGTGGGTCATTAGCACCCCAGTGTGGTTACTTGAGCCTACATGTGTAACTCGAGCCTACATGATTAACTCGAGCCTGCATGTCGGATTTAATTATTGAAGTGAACGGATTATTATAAATAGAGGTGTGGTGCTCCTCATTTGGAACACACACTCTCACTTGTGTAGTGCATTAGTGGAGGAGAGAGAAGTAGTTGGAGAAGGAGGAGGATCAGTATTTTATCTCCCTTTTGGTTTTACCTTTTATCTTTTTGGGGCATCTATATTGAGGAAGTTTTTGCTAGGTTTTTCCCTTTATGGTTTTCCCAGCATACTAATCTTTGTGTTCTTTTTTGTATGTTTGTGCTTTTCTATCTTTCAATGATCTTTTGGCTTATGGTTATGCTGATATGATGCTAAATGTTTTAAGATCTGATATAACCATTGAAAATTCAACATGGTATCAGAGCCACCCTGAAAGAAGACATTGTGCAGCTACAGAAGCTAGGGATTCTTAATTTTTGGGTCTCTCTCCACAATCCATCAACAAAAATATGCTAGGATGACTCTCCATTGAAGGGCGCATCTTTTTGTCGAAGCGAAATTCGATTCCTAGCATTTTCAGTTTTCAGTGCGGGAAATTAGGGATTTCTACAGAAGAGGAATTTTTGGGTGAGCTCAGCATAGGATTGATATCCTCATCAAAATTGAAGTTTAGAGACCTGGTTCAATATTTTTGGTTGGGTGAAACTCTAGGAAAGTCAAACCCTAGTTTGACCCTGAGCTGGAAAAACCCTAAATACTAAAACTGATAAGTTTTGGTACATTCGCTATATCTTGGGATTTGCGAAGGCTCAGGAGCTGAAAATTGGAGCGGTCAAAGATAAAAATTCTTATGTACACTGTGTCCAAAATTCAGCCTCAGATTCGCTATATTCTGGGAGATATGATCCCTCCAAGTTAGGGTTCCAGCATCTTCCAGGATTCATCCCTAAACATGACACCTGGGGAGAATTACTATATCTTGGGCTACAAAGGTCCAAATGAAATTTCTGAAGATGTTACAAAAAGGGAACGAACTTTAATTTCTGTGGTATGATTTTCAGACTCAGAAGATGAAATGGTGATATGTGTCAGTCCATACAACTTTGTTGTTCTGAACAGTCCTGAAACAGGTCACCTTGGAAAAATGATCATAAGTCCCAATTGGTGAAACCAATTCTGATGAAACCTATGGTGTTAGAACAGGGACATGCAATTCCACCTAAGTGTGAAGTTTCAAATATAGAGGAGTAGTAATTGTGGATATATCACAGAAACAATATTAGGCATTTATGTAGGAGAAATTGGAAAACTAGGGCTTCCTGTTCCAAGAGCTTCCCTGCACAGTTTTTCAGAAAAGGAGTACATTGGACAACTCAAATTGAATATATCTATCTTTATATCCAATCAGATCTAAAAGATTCCAAGTTTTGAAATCTAGGGTTTGTCTGACAAACCCTAGATCATCCAGCTCCGGAACCAGGATAGACAGCTCAAATCGGTAAGATCTAATCTTTTGCTATTTCCATTTGAGGTTCTCATCAGCTTGATGATAAGCTTGGTGAAATTGACAAGTTCCAAGCATGGAAGTTTTTTATCTCTCTGAAGAAAATGAATTGGACACCTACATGAGTAGAGAGGTTCCAGTTCCAGAGGGAGATGAGGCTCAAAGCCTTACACCAGAAGAACTTGGTCAAGGCTAAGAAGATCATTGTTGATTCAGTCATGGATGAACTCATACCACAAGTGTCTTCCCTAAAGACACTGAAAGAGATGTTTGATTCCTTGACCAAGCTATTTGAATAAGAAGAAGCTCAACTCATAAGAAGAGAAGAAGAAGATGGGAGCAATTGAAGATCAAGCTCTCACCATTCAAAGAAGATCCCTCAAGCAATGAGGAATATGAAGAACTCAATTATTGAAGAACCTATTATCCATCTTATCATTTGGATAAGAAATGATGATTTGATGAATGAAGAAGATGATGAAGTAGAAGGATTAAGAAGGAGTCTACCCACGAAACAAATAAAATATAAGTATTCAATTGTCATTTAAAGACATTGTTTTTTTATGCATTTGATTATATTCAGTTGATGTGTTATGCATGATAGATTGTTTGCATTAATGACAATATACTATTAATATGCATGAGATGGGTAAGTAGCTCAGGGTGCTATACAACTCTCCATTGCTACTTATCTAGAATGAAACCTCTTTGCTGACATATTGGATTAGTGCACAATATCAATGATGTCATGGTAGAGATGGAAGGCATCTAGAAAATTTTCCATGAGATATGGATGAATGTTGCATTGGCTAAACAGTTGCATGATGCATAAGAATTTGTTGGTATGCATATGTTTTATGAAATAGTTCTAACCATGCAATTGGTGCATTTGAATTGTAGGAAAGGTCATGTACAACCTCCTACAAGAAAAGAAGGATGAGACTTGTTCTGAAGAATAAGTGATGACAATTCAAGATTCACTCCAATAAACATGAATCTGAATCTCCCAGGGTCAAAGACACCATGACGAAAGAAAGAGATTCAGAAAGAGGTAGATCCACCTCGAAGGATGAATACCACCATGGGTACGAGATATAATTCAAGATGAAGAAAATAATGGCGATACTTCCAAACCAAATTAAGAGGCCTCAGACACACTATAGTTGTGTAACATAGTTAGGTGACATCATTGATGCTAAACTTTCCAGCTATGAAAGAAGCTATGATCAAAGAGTAACAGTTGATCATGGGGAATGATGTATACAATATGGTTTCGAGACATAAAGGGAAGTATGTTGTATCTTCCATAGGGATCTACAAGAACAAGTGTACAAAGAAAGGTTCATGATTTGCCTTAGAAAGAATAGACTATGACATGACATACTCTATTGACCAATATATATCAAGCATAGAACCACCTGTACAGAATGAAGAGGGAAGATGATACTCCACTTCAGGGGGAGTGACTACAGAATATATCTAAGTTCGACATGGTACGACATGATGGACAAATTCCTGATGGATCGAGACTTTACCAAGAGTAAAGTGGGTTCCAACCTTCAAGTTTGAATGCAAAAGACGAGGATATGTTGATGACCTGACAAGACTCGATCATGGAAGATGTTATGATGAAAGAATACTAGAATGATGTTTGGGATATAGTACTCAAACTAGAAAGAAAGAATGTGGTATCTTCCAAATGGATTTGCAAGATAAATATGTTACTGATAGAAGTAAGGAAAGAATTGTGGCTAGAAGTTTCTATAAGAAAGAAGGAATTAATTCTGAAGAGACGCTTACTCCAGGAAACAAGGTACACTTCCTTCAGAACTATCATGGTAGTTTCTTCCATTATGAAGTAAAGACAAGCCTTCCTTAATGGTATGATTGAGGAAGAGTTTTACATCGAATAGTCACAAGGATTTGAAGTTGAAGATAGATGGACTCACGTATGAAAGTTGAATAATTCCCTCTATGGCCTGAAACAAGCTCCTTGAGCTTAGTATGAAAGGATAGATAGTTTCCTGTTGAGCATGGGATTTACCAAGAGTAAAGCTGATCCTGACATTTACCTCAAGGTTGTAAAAGATGAACCTGTCATCCTACTACTATATGTGGATGACTTATTCTTGACAGGGAATGAGAAACAGATAATGGAAAGCAAGAAGAAACTAGTAGAAGAATTTGAGATGAAAGACCTTGGGATAATGCACTATTTCCTAGGTCTAGAAGTATGGAAAAGTTCAGAAGGAATATTTCTCAACCAGGGAAAGTATGCAGTAGAGATATTGAAAAGATTTAATATGTTGGAATACAAAGCCTTGGCCACACCCATGGATTCCAACCTAAAGTTGTTAACTGATGACTCATCAGAGTTAGTGGATGTGACTCATTACAGATAGATCATTGGCTCATTGATGTACTTAAAAAATACCAGACCAAACATTTTTTTTGTTGTGAAAACCTTGAGTCAATATCTAGTTCAACCTAGATGGGTTCACCTGATAGCCGCAAAACATGTGATGAGATATCTGAAAGGGACTATAGAATTTCATCTATACTATGATGGAAACCATGACTACAGATTGTATGACTATACAGATGCATATCAGACAGGAAAAGCACATCAGGTAGATGCTTTTGTTTGGGGTCTGCTATGAGTTCATGTTTTAGCAGAAAGTAGTCCAGTGTTGCTCTAAGCACAGCCGAAGCAGAATATATAGCAGCTTGCTCTGCTAGTTGTGAAGCCATATGGCTTCGAAAGTTGATGTCAGGATTATTAAACCTATATTTGGACACTACCATGATTCTATGTGACAACCAAAGTTGTATAAAGATGATAGAGAACCCTGTGTTCCACAACAGATCGAAGCACATAGAAATCAGGTATTTCTACATTCAAGATATGATGCAGAAGAGAGCCATAAAGCTCTAGTATGTGAGTACTGATGAACAAAGTTGCTGATGTGTTGATGAAGCCTCTATCCCAAGTAAAGTTTGAACACTTTCGAGACAAGCTTGGTGTGACCTTCCCTAAAAGGGGGAGTAGTGATGTTGCAGTGGGATTGTATCATCCCTGGGCACTTGCCCTAAAAGTCATCCGGGGACCTTGGTCCTCGAGAATGAAGAAATATTGTATCATCCTTGAACCTCAGTTCAGAATGGATCCAGTGACTTCGGTACTCGAGAACATGGTAGGATTAATCATCCTCAGACTTGATCTCATAATTTCGAAAGGAAGGATCGACTTGATCCCGTAATTTTGAAAGGAAGGATTGTCTTGATCCCGTAATTCCGAAAGGAAGGATTGTCTTAAATGTTGATGTAAGAGGACTTGAACGCATAATTCCGAAAGGAAGGATTGTCTTAAATGTTGATGTAAGAGGACTTGATCCCATAATTCCGAAAGGAAGGATAGTCTTGATCCTGTAATTCCAAAAGGAAGGATCGTCTTGATCCTGTAATTCCGAAAGGAAGGATCGTCTTAAATGTTGATGTAAGAGGATTTGATCCTGTAATTCTAAAAGGAAGGATCTTCTTGATCCTGTAATTCCGAAAGGAAGGATCGTCTTGATCCCATAATTTCGAAAGGAAGGATCGTCTTAAATGTTGGTGTAAGAGGACTTGATCCCATAATTCCGAAAGGAAGGATCAACTTAAATGTTGATGTAAGTGGACTTGATCTCGTAATTCCAAAAGGAAAGATCATCCAGGATGTTGGTAGCTCCGCAAAGACTTGATCCTAGAATTATGAAAGCAAGGATCGTCTGAGTACCACAAATGTGTTGTCCATGATCCCATAAATCCGAAAGGAAGGATCATGTTGGTTCTTGCTGCTGCTGCTGATGTTTCTGATCAAAATATCAGAGTTTGATGATGATGATGTTTCTAATCGAAAGATCAGAGTGTGATGAGGATGATGTTTTGATGATGATGTTTCTGATCGAAAGATCAGAGTGTGATGATGATGATGTTTCTGATTGAAAGATCAGAGTGTGATGATGATGAAGTTGCTGCTGATCAAAAGGTCAAAGTGCTGAAGTTGGTGCTGATCGAAAGGTCAAATTTCTGAAGATGTTGTTGCTGATCTAAAGGTCAAAGTGCTGAAGATGTTGATGCTGATCGAAAGGTCAAAGAGTTGCTGTCATTGAAGATTGAAGATGAAGACTATATGATGTTGAAAAGCTTCCAATGATTTATATATGTGTTACTATGATGATGTTGATGATTTCCTCTCTCTCTCTTCTACTATTGTTGTTGTTGATGTTGTTGTAGAATACCCTTCTCGTTAAGGGGGAGTTTTGAAATATTGTAACTTTGAAGAATATTCTATATGTATCTTTTGTGGTCCCCAATGGTCCTACCGATAGAATCACTTGTATTACTTTGTACCCCGATGCTTCTAATTGGAAGAACTTATAAGAGTCATGAGGTAGTCCCCTCTAATTGTAAATGTGGGTCATTAGCACCCCAGTGTGGTTACTTGAGCCTACATGTGTAACTCGAGCCTACATGATTAACTCGAGCTACATGTCAGATTTAATTATTGAAGTGAAAAGATGAATATAAATAAAGGTGTGGCACTCCTCATTTGGAACACACACTCTCACTTGTGTAGCACATTAGTGGAGGAGAGAGAAGTAGCTGGAGAAGGAGGAGGACCAGTCTTTGATCTCCCTTTTGGTTTTACCTTTTATCTTTTTGGGGCATCTATATTGAGGAGGTTTTTGCTGGGTTTTTCCCTTTAGGATTTTCCCAGGATAAATCTTTGTGTTCTTTTTTGTATGGTTGTGCTTGTCTATCTTTTAGTGATATTTTGGCTTATGGTTATGCTATTATGATGCTAAATGTTTTAAGATCTAATATAACCATTAAAAATTCAACATCACTAGCATCAGATCGCCTTAAACTCTAGAAAGTGTATTTTTTGTGCACCATTTGGCATGCTACTGGGGCACATCATCTGTAAAGAAGGTCTATTAGTCGATTCGGAGAAGATTGTGCTAATCCTTAGTTTACCACCACCGATTGATGTCAATATGCTTCGAGCCACACTGGGGAATACTAGATACTATCGCAAGTTTATCAAAGGATACACTGCGATTACTGCCCCCATGGAGAAACTACTAAATAAGGATGTAGCCTATGAATGGACTTAGGAATGTCAAGGTAGTTTTGACACTTTGAAATCCAAGATAGCCTTTGTGCCCATACTCATTTTTCCTAATTGCGATAAGGAGTTCCATGTACATGTCGACGCTTCTTCTATCGTGTTGGGGTTCATTCTTGTGCAACCAGGTGAGGGCGACTTGGATCACCCGATCGCATATGCCAGTAGAAAGCTATCTTTTGCCGAATGAAATTATACAACAACATAAAGGGAAGGCTTGGTGATGGTTTATGCACTGCAAAAGTTCCAGCACTACTTGTTGGGCGGACATTTCAAGATGTTCATTGATCATTCTGCTTTGCAATACCTGGTCAAAAATCCTATGTTGGGGGGGAAGATATGTCGATGGCTATTACTCTTCCAGGATTATGATTTTGAAATAATTGTGAAGCTAGGGAGATTGAACGATGGCCCCGATCATCTATCTCGTGTCGAGAATGATGAAGAACCAGCCAATATTGATGACGGATTTCCAGATGTGAAACTATTATGTGTTGACATCACAGATGATCACTATGCACCAATTATTCAGTTTTTGGCCACTGGTGTTGCCCCGGAGGACATGTCGACTAGCCAAAAGAAGCAACTGGTAGTAAAGGCTTATGATTTTCAATTAATTGTAAGACATTTATATGATCTTGGACCGAATGAAATCTTGCGATGGTGTATTTTACTACATGAGCAGGGTCCCATTCTCAAAGAAGTGCATGTAGGAATTGCAGGAGGTCACTGTGGAGGTTGGGCTACTGTGCAGAAGGTGTTGCGCATTGGACTATGGTGGCCTACATTGCATAACAATGGCGTAGACTATGCAAGGAGCTGCGACGTCTACCAGTGTGTCAGTAAACCATCGTGGCGGGATGAGATTCCGCTAGTACCGCAGGTGACTGCAACCATTTGATAAATGGGATGTGGATTTTGTGGGTCCTATTAATCCACCAGGGAAGTGGACTGGTGTGCGATACATCATTACTGCAACTGACTATCTCACTAGGTGGGTGGAAGCTGTACCTGTTGTGGATTGTACCACTGCGATGACAGTGAGGTTCATCTTTGAAAACATCATGACATGGTTTGGGTGTCCTAGGATCTTGATGAGTGACCAGGGAAGTCACTTTGTCAACGGGAATATGAAAGCGCTAACTGAGGAGTTACAGGTGCAACATAAGAGGAGTACACCATACCATCCACAGGTGAATGGGACCGTCGAAGCATTCAAAAAAATCTTGGAAACAATGTTGACTAAGGTTTGTGATGCTAACCACAATGAATGGGACCTAAAAATTCTAGCAGTGCTATGGGCCTATCCCACTACTTGTAAATGGCTAACTGGTCAGACACCATTTAAGTTGGTCTATAGGCAAGAGGTAGTCATGCCCATGGAGTATATTTCTCCTAGTCTACGCATTTCTGCAGTGACGGGCATGGATGCTGCAAAAGCATTAGAAGAACGAATTGTGTAGTTGATCTAGCTTGAAGAATATCCTTGTATTGTTGGCTTCCACCAACAGGTTGCGAAGGATCGACAGAAGGCATGGAATGATCGCCACATTAAGAAAAAATAGTTTGCAGAAGGAGATTTGGTGTTGTTATACGACAGTAAGTTCATCAAGCATCCAGGTAAGTTACAAATGTGCTGGTTAGGTCTGTATCTTGTTCATTCCATTACTTTTGGTAGTGTAGTTCAATTACAACAATTAGATGGTGTAGTCTTACCGATTCTTGTCAATGGGAGTTGCTTAAAGCCCTATAGGTTGGGGCCGGCGATGCGCACTACTTGAGGCGCTAAAAAAAATAAAAATAAAAATGAAGATTTTAGTTCAAAACAGCAAGGCGAGCCCTGGGGGGAGGCTGCGCAAGGCTCAAGTTGTTAGCGATAACTGGTCGACCACTTGTGACAGCTACAGGGCTGTGGGTTGGTCAAATCATGTAATAAATGCAGCTAGTTAAAATAGTTGGCTGGTGGCACTTGTTGACATGACCCGCATTAATGATTGATCTGACCATTGGAAGAGTAGGATTGCTAGTAGATTTGGCATCATTAATATTAGATTTAGTAATAATATTGATGATAGATTTGGAAATGATGAATTTTTTATTGGAGGTGGCTATAAAACAACGAATGGGATGCGTAAGGATGGAATTTTTTAGTTGAGTGAGCAGAGTGTGAAGCAGAGAAGGTATTGGGCAGTGCAGTGTGAGCTATTGAGTGAGTTGTAGTGTTGCAGGTTAGAGTTGTTGAGTGCATTCTTAGGTTTGAAGGGTGAGGGATGCTGAGCAACCTTGATGCCATAGAGATTTCTGGTGAGTGCAAATCCCCTATTCAGCCCACGACTGTTGAAGAAGAAATTATGAGCATTCCAGTTGGCTCATTGTCCATTCCGAAGCGAAAGCAGTAGGCTCAGAGGCCCAACCCCACGATGTCGCAGAAGAGGAAAACTCGCACCTAGGTGAGAGTGCAAGGAGAAGGAACTGCATAGACTAGGCCATCAATCTTAGGATCTGTTGAGTCCATGGTAGCTAGGGGTGTCTTTGTTTAGGAAATTTTTGGATATGTCACTCCTACATGTTCAAGAGCCAAGTCAAGGAAGCCATCCAAGAGTCAGAAGTATCCACCAAAATTGTCGCCGCTACCGGAGGGGATGAAGTGCTCGGTCGACATCATCCGTGCATTAATCAAGTTGAAATTTGAAGACCATGACCTGTTATTGCTCACATATGTCAGGGATGAGCCCTATGGGTCAATCCTTATGGGGCCTGGTGCCCCAATTTGGAGGATTCCTCAACCTTGGGCGAGAGGGTTAGATCAATCTAGATTGTTGGGGCTCATCAATATACCTCATTTTGGGCAATTGAATGAAGCCCATATGCGCATGAAACAACTGCTGGCTTGTTTTTATGGAGGGACACTTTGGTTGAATACGTCAATCCCTATTATAGTATATTTGATTGAAAGCATCATAGGCTTGCCGAAAGCCATGGAAAATCTGACGTAGTATATTCGCGAAAGAGATACTAACAAAAGGATTTCCAAGTAGCTGAAGGAGCACTTTGGTTTATGGCATGATGGTTGTGCTTATCACATCGATAGTATTAACTCACAGGCGGTGCGCATTGGTACAAGGATTCTGGCGAGCAAGGTCATTTGGGGAAACCGACCAATCCAATGCAATTCGGGTGTTGTCTCCTACACCCAGAAGTGTGTTGAGGGGGTGCGAATGAATTGGTCTCTATTTTTGCTGAATCAGTTGCTAGAAGACATGCTTGCTGCTCAGGATGGGTGGTCATTTTCATATAGTTGGTTGTTGATCCCTATTGCACTAGTTTCCTGGATGGAACTGGAAGAATATCAACCGATGGCAGTGGATGCGAAAAAGGTGTGCTGAGGTGCAAGGTATCAAAACTTATGGTGGGTTGAAGAGACCAGCCAAGAGATGGAATATTCCATTGACTTTTGGGTTTATTGGGAAGCATTGCAAGCGGCGGCTGTTTCCGTTCCCCGAGTCTCTCCTTACGTCGCAGCCAAGTATTAGCGGATCCTTCGGTTTTCCATCGGGCCCCATTCTATCTACATTCAGGCGCAACAGGACCCCGACAAGTAGTGGCTACCTTTTCCTTACAAAGTCGTGACGAAAGAATTGGATGCCATTGTCCAAGATTGGTTGATGGAGTGGCAAAATCTGGTGAGTTAGGAGGAATTATATAAAGAGCAGCCACTGGATGCCCCAGAAGAACCTGCCCCAAAAGGACTTGAGCATCACAAATCTGACAAGGGGTCATCAACGGACCTCAAGGATGCAGTGTAGCACATGTGGGAGGAGACTCGCACCAAATGGCGCCAATAATATGAGGCGGGTAGTGGTACCAAGTCAGGGATGGAGGATAAACTGCAGCAGCTTATCAAAGCAGCCACTAACTCATCCATGGATGCGACAAAGGTGATCCGAGAGTCAAACCATGAAGAATTCGGTGTGGTAATAGATATATTAGATTCAATTTTTTGCATTATTTCTAGGTAAACACTTGTGCCCCCCATGACGCAAGACATCCCATCGATTAACACTGAGCCTCGGGCCAGGAACGTGCAAGTTCCCCTGACTGTGATCGATGCAAGAAATGAGGAAGTTCACCAGTTACTCTGACCAATCCAGAGCATGGATTTGGACTTGAATAAGTTTTCCGCTATGGCGTTAATGGAGTTGCAGCATGTTACCACCATGGAATTGGCTGAACAACAAAAAGAACTGACTAAGGGCTATGTCCAGTCCTAGAGCATCACAGAGAAGCTACAGAAAGAGGCAGATGAGTCACATCAGGTCTAGGTGCAGCTGGCAAAAGAAAAAATTCAAGAAATCGATGACTTGAAGGCGACACAGGCTGAGATGTAGTGAAAGGCTACTGAAGAGATTATGGAACTAAAAAAGGTGCAAGACCGCCTGATCGTTGAACATGGGCATATGTGTGCCAGGTACGGTGAAGTCGAGTAGGCTCTTTCTAAATCCTTCCAGCACATTTTTTAGAACATGAACGAACTTACATTTTTGAGAACATGAACGAACTTACCCCAGTCGAAAAGGCCAAACGATCGGGGCAAACTATTGTTCAGCTTCAGGATACCAACTTGATGCTTAATGCCCTAGTACAACCTACGATGCCATCGGAGCAGGTTGCGGAAAGGAAATCCTCCATTGAAGACAACACAACTAAGTTCGAAATCATGGAGCAAGAGGCTAAAACCATCATGGAAGCGACAATGTAGTTTTGGCAGAGCGTTGTCCAGGATGAGCAGCTTGATCAACTGACTACGCAAGTACAATAAGTTGAAGGTCAACTGATGACCTTGAAGACTTCACTGAGGGCCATGCTGCTGATGGTACAGATCACATGGGATAACAAAATAAAGTATTTATAGCACAGAGGTGCCCGTGCGCAAGAACTCCAACAAAAGCATTGTGCTCATCTTGATGAATTTTAGGAAATCGATGGATAGTTGGCTATTAAAGTAGTCGGCACGCTGCAAGCAGTACAAGAGCATTGACAAATGGTTGACAGTAAGGCCAAAGAAGAGCACTTGGTGAAACAGGATTTGACTAATTGTCAGAGTGCTGCCGACAAATTCCAGCTTCAGGTCCATGAGATTGCGCTGCAAATTGAAGATTTCAAGGTCTGGATGTCAACACATACCTCGTCAACCTGACGTGGCTTAGGGATGAGCCACAAGAATGTGTTGGGAGCCTGTTAGTAGGGGTTTCGGTAAGTGAGTTGTGCAACATCACGGCAGCTACGCAACCTTATGTGGTACCATGCAAGACTAGATTAGTGCGATGGGTGGAAGAATAACTGATTTGAATATTTTTATATGTTATTTGATGAAGTTTTGTTGTAATAGGTCATTAGTGGTTATAAGTTAGTTAGAAGTGGACCCTTAATGTAATGGCACAAGCCTATTTATAGATCTAGTTTTGCAAGTAAAAAATAGGAATAATAGGAGAAAAAGGGGATCATGATTAGCATAGGAGAATCGCATCAGAGGATAATTGGGACATAAGATCTAGTTCGATATGGTTTTGTGAAGAATTTCTTGTGTATCTACAATTTATCTGGGTTTTCCTGATGTATGCAGTCTCCAGTTTTGGAGAAGAATTGTGTAATGTGGGTCCTTTGCGCAAGGTTAATATGATATGGCAATTGCGGCACAAATCTTCTATGTTATCACTATTGCGATCTAATTTGTTATAATGTTGTGACCTATTTTGGTATAATGTTGCTGTGATTTAGTCTCTTTTTGTTATATCGATGCAATTTATTTTT
Organism: Pseudotsuga menziesii; assembly: GCA_001517045.1. Taxonomy (NCBI): domain Eukaryota; kingdom Viridiplantae; phylum Streptophyta; class Pinopsida; order Pinales; family Pinaceae; genus Pseudotsuga; species Pseudotsuga menziesii. The sequence goes on from LPNX010502277.1 coordinate 89,861, forward strand.
CTGCTACTATCTATTGCATTATGAGTAGATATGTTATATGGACAATGCTACAGTATTAGCAATATTGTGACAACTGTATGATGCTATAATGATTGCATAAGTTCTAAATACACTCTGCAAGTTAAGGAAATGGTGTAACATCGACTGCAAAGCTTCGGGTCTAGAAGTTATGGTGTCCTTTTGTCAGATCCCCATATCCTCCGTCCCCACTACTGAAAACTCGGTTCCGACAGCTCTCCCTTGAACAGCTCAGGTGAGACCTCATCTACTCCGTAGACATTGCTAGATAGGGTAAAACATGTTTGGCTCGGTGATCAGGGAGATTGTACTGGTTGGGCATCGACAGAGTGGGAACCCCTGTCGATGAGGCTTTGTTGGTGGGTTTCGCCAACAACTCTTCATTTTCATAGTTTATGCAAGGCTATTCAAATCTATTCCTTTGCATCTTTGCAATACAAACAAATTTCACTCAACCCTTACCATATTAAACATTAAACACTTTACTCCAGCAGAAAATTTTTACAGTCGTCGATTTGTTTGGTCACACCATGCTGCACCTACACATGATTTCAATTTCACTATTAACACAAGATTCCACTGAGTTTTGAAATTTTAGTGAGACAACACATTCCTACAACAGAATGTTTTTAAGCCTTCGATCAAATTTGCAAAAGAATGTGGTGTGGATGCGTGGTTTAAATTTAACAATAAGCATCTATATTTTGCTGATTTTAAAATTTAATTTCTCCTGCCATGTTGATTTAGCGGAATTGATCTCCACTGTGGATCTTTTGCACCTTCTGATCGAACGGTCAGTTATATGTGCGGTTTTAACACCATTCTGCAAATCGTTGAAAATTTTAACTTGTATGCACTTTTATTTAACGGAATGGTTCTGAGCGGTTGGATGTTTCTTGTCTTTATTTGCACCGTTGATCACTAATTCTATTTAGTTGTGTAATCCATTGGCTGAACCATTCACATCTTTCATTTAATCCTTTCTTCAATTGTAACATTCAAACCCGTTACGCTTCTCCAAATTGCATTATTGGGTGTAATTTCTTGAGAATAAGGACCCAACATTGTTGGTTCCTTATCTTTATGATGGCACCTTCTCAACAACTTTCATAGCTTCATCTTTAGGTTTGATGGTAAATTTCTCAAGCCTTTCATCGCCTACATGAGTGACATTTGCTGGAACTGTATAATTTATGCCAAGAAAAAAATGCTCAGAAGCACAAGATTCAGCTTCAATAGTCCAATATTCCTGAGGAATAAAGTTCTCAATTTCCATTTCCCGATCACAGATAAGGCAAAGAGCAGCCGACTGCACTCTTCCTAGAGATGGACATCTTGGGAGTTTCCTCCATAAAATTTGTGAGATATTGAAGTCTATCAAATAATCAAGAGCATGACAAGCAAGAAAGACATTCATGAGATCCATGCAAATGTCTCTTGGTGTTTCCATAGAATTTCATATGGAAGATTTCATTATTTCATGAACAACAACTCTCTTCACTAACATATTTTTTCCGTGAGACTTGGATCTTCAACATCGTAGTAATTGTTTGAATAGTTTCCTTCATAATAGTAGCGCAATCCATGTAACACACTACTCCATTCCATGCAAAAAAACTTGGGATGGAAATTGTTGTTGCATGATATGAATTTGGTGGCAGCGATTGTCAGTCAATAACTTGCACTAAATAAAATGATCAAAGTACATCATTTCCTTCTAGCTGTTTCATTGTTTAGTAGAGAAGCTGCATTCACTGTTGAATGGAGAAGTTGTGTATGCAATACTATTCTTGTAGTTCAATACATGCATTTCCTTGGTTAGATATGATGGTCTTTCTTCACCTTGCATGATCCCAATAATTCTCTGCTCATGAATAATACACCCAATAATGAGGTGTGATCTATCTTAAATGCTTACTCACAAAGAATTATGTCCTCTGCGCTTTTATATTTTGCTTCTTTTACTATGGGGATATTATCCCACATGTATAAAGTGAAAGACACTTTAAGGGTTTATATGTGCTGGTGGTTTTACCTTATACCAAGGAACAAATTAAGGTAACTCTCCTTAAGAGCTCGGCGCTTGGGCTTTGTTTTACTGCTGACTTGGATAGTTTGTTGATGTGGCAGGCCTTTGTGTGGGCCCATATGACTATGCTCTCGGTGATGAGTGGTGTTGTACCAAAAATACCTTTTGTCGATATTTGATAAAAATAAAAAACTTTGGTATTAAATAAAATTTGAACTCGACTATAAATCCAACTTTACATATAAAAGAATTGTTTATGTTTTATTCAAAAATAATAAAATCCTTTCAAATGATAAAAAATCTTTCTTTTTGCTCAAATAACCAATGAAAAACTTTTTTGTTACAAACCTGCCAAATCGAGAAAACCTTTGAAATATATTTGGTCATACTCCAACTCCCACAAAAAATAAAATTTACACTGTGCTAACAAGTCATAAAAGAAAAAAGTGCAAAAAAGTTCTCATAAGCAAAAGCAGGAAACTTTGGGCCTAAGGAGGGCACAATTTCCATTAAGAGTATCCGTTACAAAAGCAGAAAGTGTAAAAAAATTGTCATAAGAAAAACAAACAAATTTGGGCATTAGGAGGAGGCAGTTTCTATTTTGGAGGAAATTTTATTCACAGGAAAATATCTCAGATGACCCACACATACTATTTTCTCAATGAGGGTGCACCACTTGGCTACGGTTAGGGTTTAACAAGTGGAAACTTGCTCAATATGTGAAGGACTTTCTCAACACTAAAGTCACTTAATGCTTATTTAAGGATGCTTCCAACTCCATTTCTTAGTTTGGTTGATGAATTATTTGTTTTGAGTGAAGCTAAGCTTCATACTGAGTGATGTGCCTCAGTCTCTTGGGTGATGCACCCCAAGTCCCTTTCCCCTCTCTTCTATCTCTTCTTCCATTTTTAGTGTAGGTGATGGTGAGATAAGGATCAAAACCCTAAGCTTCATATTCAACCTCTACATTATCAATCCATTGATTGAAGGTGAGCTCCAGTGAAGGGAGCTTCACCTACACTCATAGTCCCAAGCTTGGTGCTAGTTTTGGGTCTCCCATCCTCAGTTTTGAACCCCCTTTTGAAGAGATCAGTCCTAAAAACCTTCTCATGAAATTCCCAGACCCAATTCACTCATTATGACTTCTGTAATTTAGTAATTTTTATGTTCCAAATATACCTCATTTTAAGTTTTCATGAGTGGAATCTTTCATTGCCCCTTTGATGGGTTTTTTATCAGTTTTATGCAATAAGAATGAATTAATTTCCAAGGGAAGAAGTATTGAGTTATCTGATGTGTAATTTTTTTTTTATTAATCTCTATAATACATTATTAGCAGGTCTGGATTGAATATGATTAGAAATTTATCAAATTATGCATACCCCTACTAGTTGATTAGAAAATTTCCACTAGTATTACTGCTTTCACCATTATAGAAATTTTATGGATTCAAATGTCATTCTAAAAGTTGTGTTGTGGCCTGGAAAATCACAGGTAACAACAGTAGGGATTCTCCACAATAAACGTTCCCAATTAGCTCGTTATTTTTTGGTATGGGGAATCCGTCCGGTTTACAGTCCGGCTACCGTAGGTCAAGTACCGGTTAAACTGTTTTACCGGTTGCGGCCCTGTCCACACCTTTTAGGTGTATTTTTAGTTTTTTATCTTCATGTATGATGTGCAAGTTCCTAACTAAATGCAGACGATAGAGATAACGAGGAGGGTCATAATGTGATGCACAGGTTCTTACCTCTTGTCTTACCTCTCTCACTTCTAAATCACAAATAAATAAAAACTAACTAAGACTAACTAACCTATCCCTAGGGAGTAATACTATAATTAATGGTGACCGATGTATTGTATAACTTTCATAAAGAAACACTACAGATAGCTATTAACATTTCCGAATACATGAATATCAATAGACAGATGAACAAAAGGATAGCTCATTGTTAATTAAAACATTCATTACTCTAACATGATTGTGGAAATTTCATAGAAATAAATAGGAGCACATTCACAATATGAAAGAATTCATAAGTTAGAATGATCTCATAGCTCATGGAAATAAGTTGAAATAGAAACAGTTCACATCCAACCAGCCCATATCAAACATTTGAAACTCCACAGTTCTTTCTCCAGCCTAAAAATATAACTCTTTATTATAAGATGAATTAGTTCTCCTTACAATAATCTTCCACAAAGATGGTATGAAAAAAGGTCCATTTTCTACCTAAAAATTGCCTATATTTATACAAAAGGAAAAAAAATTTGGGCTGCCCCTCATTTCCTTTTGAGCTTCCCCAGCCTTTCCTTTACAAAAAATTGTCCTTTAGCTTGTGAAAAAGAGATAAATATAATATATTACATTAATTATCAACATTATAAAACATTCAACTAGGAGGGCCTAGCTTGCTCGTTCATGAACTTTCTCCATACATTTGCCTCGGCTGCTATATTCTCAAAACCAGAAGGTTCGAGAAATTTGATAGTAATTCCATGCTAAGCAGGCTGTGTTTTTATACCTGCTATCCTGAAAAGAATCAAGTGCAGCTGGTCTTCTAGCAAGTGAATACTCATAGCTACATGTGCTATTTTAGTCTTTAGTATCTTTTCATCTAACTCCTTGACTTGCTAGAGGGCCTGTTCATCCTTGCTACATATTTCTTGTAATTGTTTCAAAAACATTTCATGTTCTAGGAGCACTTCCAATCTCCTCGTAGTGGAGGTATAACATCGATTATAGGTTAGGATCACTCTCCTACAAAATTCAGCACAGGCACTCTGTGTTTTCTTCACTGTCTTCTTTAATTCTTCTACTGCGTTACTAGCAAACTCAATCAGGTCATATTCTTGCTTTATTGTCTCATGATCTTTGACAAATATATCTACGGGAGATTCTTTGTTTTCTTCTACCCAAGTCATCCTTCCCCGCAGAGTCTCCAAAATATCCTGGGTTCTATCCAAAAAATATGAGGCTGTATTTATAATTTCTTCTAATCTGATGTCTATTTGTTAGACGAATTTAAATATTTCTTCCTCTATCTGCAGTTGTATTTGATGAATCTTCTTTCTAAGCATAAGAGCATGCTTCTTTAAAGGTTCAATATCAACCTTCTGCTCCATAGTTGACTTCAATGAAGATGCAAGTGAGTTGCTTTGTTCCTCCAAGGCTGCTATTTGAGTTTCATATAGCTTCGCCTTCTCTTCTGCGGCAGTCTTCTGCATTTCCAGCTCAGGCACTTTACTCTCTAATCCACTCTTTTCTTTATTCAGTTCTTCAAATGATAACTGAAGATGATTTTTCTTATCCCCCAATCTCTGATATTTCAGCTGTAGCTTTCCCAACTCTACTGAGGTAGCCTGAGAATTCCTCTCTATATTTTCTGCAAATACTACTAGAGCATCTTTATCTACCTGCAAGGTTTGACATTCTTCTTTTGAAACTTTTATCTCATTGATCATGTCCTCATACTTTCTCTTTAGATTTTGGCTTTCAACCCTTTCCTTCTTCAAAGTTTCTTTCAGCTGGGTCACCTTTTATCAAGACTGCGCGAGGTCAGTCATGATCCTATCCACATTGTCTTCACTGGCTAGGGTCGGAGCTACCCCAACCCTCACTATTAATCATGGATCCTTATGTGTACTGTGAACTATTGTTTTTTTCGTTACCATCCTTCCTGGTTTACCCCCAGTGTCCACCTTCTTTTCAGTTGTTTTGACAATTCTCTTTTTCTCTTTGTCGTAAAATATAGTGTTAAAATATGGTACCTCCTCTCCTTCCGTAGGCATGAAAGGGATCAAATCAATTCCGAAAGTTGACACTGAACCTTCTCCTACTGTACTTCTATAAGGAACAATAGGCTCTAATGGGTTACTATTAGACTGAGCCTGTTATTGGTCCATAGGGTCTTGTCCTTCTAGTGTCTCTGTTCTTGACCTTTCAAGTGTCTCTTCTATTTGTTGTTTCTCTTTTTGGACACCTTCTAATCTAAACCCTTCACTGTCTGCCTGCTTTTTTCAGATTTCATCTTGTTCTTCTATTTTCAACCAATTATCTGCTTCCTGTACAAGTCTGTTAGCCTCCTCCTCTCTCTTCTTGTCTTCTTGCCTTTTCAATTTCTCCACAAATTTGCCTTTACCACCCACAATTGCTATCTTTTGCTTGAACCTTTTTCTTAGCGTTGTCATTTTCTTAACATTGCAGAAAGTCTCCTCATATTTGTCCCAAAAATCGGTGTACTCAAAATGAAATCCAGCTTCTTTGCAGTAATTAGCTACTTTGTCCTTGGAATCATTTCATCGAAGTGAAAGTATCCCAATTCTTTGATAAATTCTTCTGCATTCTTCACCCTTGAAAATTTGTAACTTCCAACAAAAAAGGGCACTGCAGGATATACTTCCTTTTTCTGTTCAAAAATGAAATTTGCTACTCCATCAATAATTGCATTCTACCAAGAAAATAAAAGTGTATAAAGGCATCATGAAATGCTCACAGATCTCTTTGTAATAGCTGTAATATTTGTGAGCCCAAAATAACTTGTAAGCAGCATATACTGGAGTCTGATCCTTATCCCAATGGCACTTTAGTGCAGGGAAAGGGTGAGTGCATAGAATGCAATCGATCATAATAGAGCTCATGTAGAATTCAGACTTCTTTTGGGATACTCCTCCCAATGCTGCGTTTATGCATGCTGACTGGCTGTTGGATACTATGCTTGCCCAATTAAAAATAGTCCCTTTTGTAGCTACATAATAAATAATAGGCATCCAACCCAGCTTAAAACGTTTCCCATTAGCTCTTCCAAATATTTTGTTCAGCATTAAATCAATGCCCCTATATGGAGTATGGAGAGTTGATGTCTCATACTCTCTAGAAGGCCTTGTCCTGAAATTTCTACTCGGGATCATCATTTTCTTCACCGTCTCTACCAAGTATAGAACTGAATCCTTTAACCAACCTTCAGTTAGATAATTCTGTGGTGATGGTAGATGATATGCCATGGACACATAAGCAGGGTTGTATGTAGCATAACCTTGCTTCTCGGTATTTGCTAGGCTCATCTTTATTACATTTTCCCTGGGCAGAATCCAACCTATCACTTCCGAACATGGAAAAATGTTAGGCCTGGTAGCCACTTTCATAAGGGCTGACCTCTCAATATTTGCATATATGTGCATATCTTCGAAACCAGCATCAGGAACAGTCTGTCTTGAAATTATCCTATACACTTCTCCCCACTTATATTCTGGTTCAACCCGAGTAGTAGCTTTAGTGTCTTCATAAATGACTTCTACCTTGGTTATCACTTCTACTTTAGGTTCTTCTTTAGCCACTTGGGATTTCTTCTTCTATTTTCTTGGCATATTGCAGTGTTGGAAATCAACCTATAACAGTCATGCAACATGGTTTCATTCTAACTATCTCTAGCAACTGATATAGTGATAAACAAAAAAACATACAATTATTACCATTTCTTCAATATGCATACTGGAATTCAAAGTCAATACCACAACCTTCTGAATGAGATAATTTAAACAACTTTCAAAATATTTATGCTCCCCAAACCTGCCCAAAAATCTGCTTGCTCAAACCCTAAACTCTTCCAGCTTCATAAAACCTATATGGGCACCTTGACAGAGGCAAAACTCACCCCGATGTTTTCTTCAACAACACTCTAAAACCCTAATCAGCTACACGACCCTCCTGAATCCCACGGGAAACCACTGCTATAGGAGGCATGATTTTATAACCCCAGGATAAAAATGTAACAACCAAGAATAGGGTGGTGCAGACAGTGAAATGCTTGTCTGCACTGTGCCCTAAACCCCTGCAAAACGACCACAGGTGCACTCTTGGTGGACAGACTAAAACTTCACCGATCAAAATGAAACGTTCACATACAATGGGATAAGACCTTAGTAAAAGGATAAAAATCACTGTAAGAAAACCACACAATGCAAAAGAAACCTAACCCCACCATGGAAACCTAACCCTATCGCCTGGTGGTTAAACATTAATAAAACCAAGAAAACCAAAACCGTGAATAGATCCTACCTGACAATGACGATACAGGCGACCTGGATGAGAACACCTTCCATGGGCGCAGAGGAGGACGAATGGAATCTTGATAGCTATGTAATCAATAATATGAATGGCTTCTATGATGACAATGACAAGCAACAAACCCAAAACGATGTTATATAGACCTTGACCAGGAGCAGAGAACACTAGCTGTGGGAAAACCTTTTAACCACTGTTGGGAGACCAACTCCGAAGAAAAAACACAGTGTCGGCTGCTGATTACTCTATTCACCTGGTGATCACTTGGGAAAGAAATATCAGAACTTGGAGGCACTAGTGTCATTGGTATCGGAGGCGACAATACTAAGCTTCAGATCAGCTTGCAACTAACCGTTCGCAATGTCAGTCGACGAACATGCTAACAATTTGGATAGTTCTGGAAAACAAAATCAACCGCAATATTTCCCACTTAAATGGTTATTGAAAAAGGATAGCTGAAGGGACATTTGATCTATCGGATCCACTTTGTACTAAGACACCGAAACCTCAGCGGACTGACTTCGAGAAGATAGACCAACTTAATCCTGAGGCATCGACTTAGATCTCAGAAAAATTCCTGATAAAACCAATCAGAAAGCTAGTGGACTGTTCTTCCACAATGTCAGAAGAATAGTCAACTAAGCATCCAACATTGGGAAGCTAGTTGAATGAGCATTTGATATAGACATGCAAAAAGATTAAGTTTTTTTGGAAATTTCTGAGCCCAGAGCAAACCTAGGCAAAAATAAAACATTCCTAAGCTGGTTTGAGGCTAAAACAAACAAGGGGGAACCCTAAAAATAATTTTTTTGGGGGAATATTTGCAGCTGCAAGTTTATGTAGGAATTTAACTCACCCCACTGCCCATCCCAACTCTCATACAATTAATTCATTGATTTCGTACCACGTTTGGAAAACCATCTTTGTGCAAGTTCTCCTTGGGATAAATTGCTAGTTTTGGCCCAAATCATTCCAAACAGCCCCAAATCAGTCCATATATGTTCCTAACATTCTAAAACCTTTTTTTTTTCTTATTACCTCTCTGATAATACATATGAACCTTTCCCAAACCCTGGATGAATGGATATGAAGGTTCTTCATAGTTTGCACGGCTGGGACACCTAGAAGCGTGGGAGTAGGATTCAGTGTAGTTGATTCCGAAACCTAAATGGTCCCTAATTTACATGTGTTTAAGGAAGTGAATTTATATTTCCTAAATTTTCCATGGTTTCTTCCTTCATCCTGTTTCTCCTTTTAGAAATTTATCAGGAACACTCCTTTCGCCTAGTATAAAAAAAACAAATGACTGGTTAATTGCAAATTTTCATTTCTAATTTTAATAAAATTTGCATCAGAGTTAATATTTTGATCTGATAGTAGATTAGGAATATTACAATGGTATCATATCTCTTTCCTTGGCTTATCCTGTGGAAACAAGTCTCATTGTTGAATAAAATGGAAAATCACTAATTCAAGTTGCAACTATGAGGCTCCTACCAGTGATAAAAAAAGACTGTGAACAATATGAAGAAGAAACCCTTTGTGTTGATGAAGGAATACCAAGATTAAAATATGATTAAGCCTATTGACCATCAAATAGAGAATATATCAGATATGATTCCCCCATTGTTAATAAATACTTGACAAATATGATAGAAGCATGTGAAAACATGCCTTGCTATTACAAGGAGTATGTAACTTTGGGAAATAATATTGGTGCAGCCATAAATTTCAAGGGGTATGTCTATCTCAAGTATGGATTGGGGCCTCTGAATTTTGATGAGAATTATTCCAAGAGAATAAAGGAATCCATAGAGGAACCAATTTTCTCTACCTCTCTGAGCAAGAAGAAGAAAAAGGAACCAAAGGTGAATATTCATCAAAGCCATATGCATGTTCAAGATTCATGAATTTTTTTGCTTTTTCTTCAAACAGAGATTCTAAAGGTTGTGACATGAGTGCCACTAAAGGTGAAGAAGTGTCAAGTTACTTGGAGGGGAATATAAATGAGGTAGAGGCATAGATCCATGAAGTGGAGTGCAAGTCACTGCAAGGTGGTTGCATAGGAAAGCAGAGTAAATATTAATGCACTTCCAGTTTCCTTGTGAGTTATATCCGGGATACTGCTAAGGATGTTGTTTCATGTGGTGGTGGAGACACATATTTTGGATCAGATCCAAAATAATATTACAAATCAGAGTTACAGACACCTCTTGAGCCACATAAGGAAGAAGAAGACAAGGCCAAACCACTTGGGTGTGAACCAGAGAATTTAGTGGAGGAGCAGGCCACCATAGTATCCCTCATGAAGAGGGTAATATGAATAACATGTATGATAAAGTTTCTTATTTTTTTAATGACCATGTTTACTTACTTACACCTGATCCATGGGAGGATCAAAATACTTCACTTGCATATGAGGACTACAAAATGAAGGACAAGGAATCTCTATTGGTGATCACAAAATTAGTGCAAAGGAGGGTGATGTTGTCAATGGTGATAAGGAATCTTTTGGATCAGATCCAAAAGAAGAACATAGATCATATCTGAAATCATCATTTGAACTTTCTAATGAATTGGAATACAAGCCCCCACCATCTAGGTGCGAACTAGAAAATTTGAAGGAGAAAAATATGATGCAAAGGGATGCATACAGTTCAGATTTTTGTACTCTCTTACAACATGATCAAGTTTCAGCCACATCATAGGAGAGGCTTGAAATCGGTAAGAATCCACATCCTGCTATCATCATTAAGGAGAGCCATGAACCAACTAGTCTTGCAACTGGAAAACCGAAATAAAGATCCATGAAGGGGAGCACAAGTTACTACAACGTATTTGCAGTCAAGGAGAAGGATAAGTTTCCCATGAGAATAAAGAGAAATATGTTGCAACAATGGAAGAAATAATTTAAATCTTTATTGGGAAGGATTGTGTAACAAAAGAGTAGGGTGTTTATTCACTTGACCCTACCATAAGTGTTGTATAAAAACAATCCAGAGAGATAAGAAACACTCTAGACATGGTTGAAAGAGTACCTATTGATGGGTGCTTAAGTTTCAATGAGACATATACGAAGGGAAGTCCACCTCTCCATGTTGGTGACATAGATATTTCACTTGAATAAAATGTCCCAAGATCAACTTCCACATCACCGCTAGAGTTTCATGAAGTTGATCCAAGAGAGAATGAAGAAGAAGAGGTTCATCTACCAGAACCTCATTTTATTTTAGGGTCACTGAAGATGAGTGAGTGAAAGATAAAAGAGGCCCTACACACTCTCCATGGAACCCATGCATTGATGAAAAATAGATATTGGAATTTGGAGGAGAAATCTTCCATCGAAGACATGGAGAAGCTTCAGAAGGCCATGACAAGAACCAAAGGTAATTTGATCGAATTTCTTTCTGATAGAGACAATTTGCTTGAGCTTGTTGAGTTGTTGTATGTGTTATAGCTGATTTTACCACACATGGTGAATCACACCTTTATGGCCTTCCCTATCCCTATGCAGACTCCTTAGACCCCATAGACCATTTTTGTTCCTTTGATGTTTCCTTGATCATCCCTAAAAACATGTAAAAGTTTCCATATGCGACTTTTAAACCCTTTATCACATATATACGCGGGTTTGACCCCTAAAACCGTGTACATCGAGATGCGTGCAAAAGGACAAATTATTTTGGAGTTTTCCTTGATGTGGATCCAACTCACTTGTCTCCTAGCCTTCCATATGCCTTGAGATCGCTTGGATTCGACCTTTCATTACCCCATTGAAGAGATATATAAGGAACCCTTTGGATACATTGAAGGCATGGGGAATTGAGAGCAAGAGAACTATAGTCCATTGTTGTCGGAACTTGTGCTTGATTCTGCATCCCCTTTGTCCCTTGGAGCACTTTTGTGTTCTTCCCAAGCTTATCTTTTGCTTATGATATTGCTATCAAGAGATGGAGGATTGAACTGGTGGAGGCCCAAGTGGGGGACTCAGTTTCTTCGATTCGTAGACATGCCGACAGAGGTTGTATTCATTGTAATCTCTGATTTTATATTAATAGAAATATATTTTCCTATCTAATAATGTGTGTTTGAATGAATATTTTATCCATGGATGATTTCAAATTCTTATATGTTATTGATTATATATGCTAGAGTAGAGCTAACACAATTATATATAGTATTCTTGTCTTGTTTATTGAATGTTGAGGAAGCAATTTATCAATTCAACCTGAAGTTGGAAAGCTCAACGGGGATCTACATCATCCGTCTGGAATAAGGTATGAATCAAGATCCTTTAGTGTTAGTTGTTTGGTTTCTCTTGCATATAGGAAAGGATTTATTTCTGGAGTTAAGCTGTCTGTTGTGGTACCCCAAGCCATAGGAATTTCTCTCGATAACAGTATGGAGCATCCTTGAAGGATGAAGAAGAGATTTACAAGCTCACACAAGAATTGTTGACCACCCAAGATTCTTTGAAGAGCACTCAATGTACACTCTAAGAGTCCAATATGGAGAAAGAAAAACTTCACGAAAGGTTGCAAATATATTACCTACCCTCCTACACACCATTCAACCATATTCATAAGGATAATTGCATTCTTGATCATCTGGAGAAATCTCATGAGATGGTGGATCATTGGATGCATTTTGTTTTGCATGTTCTTGAGTACTGCACAACAAGCTTGATGAGAACCAAGCACTTGATCTTTTCTAGAGAAAATTAGAGCTTTTTTCTAGAGAGAGTCTCTTCTCCGTGGAAAAGTCAGATGAGCTCACCTTAGTTGGATCAACCATTAATGAAGAAGAGGTAGCCTTATGTTGGGTGGATGAGTTGATCTAGGTCGTGCCTAGGTGCACGTTGGGGACAACAGTCTATTGAATGAGTCAAGTATTGTTATGAAGGAAGCATATAAGAAGATACAACAAATTGAAACACACTAGGTCGAAAATAAATATACACAGAAAATATGCAAGAATTCGAACCAATTTATTAATTCTGCTCCATGAAATATGGAGGAATCAAATTATGATCATAAATATGTCTATATTACATAATATAAATTCTTATATAAAGGATGCTGATATGTTTGGTTGACTACAAACAACGTTTAGTTACAAGATTTTATAATGGCCAGAAGTTCAACCGTCACAGCGAACTTGTAGGCTGAACATGTCGAGGAAAACCTATCGGCTGGCAAGGTGAACCTATCGAAGGCAAACTTGTCAGCTGGAAAGGTGAACCTATAGAAGGTGAACTTGTCAGCTAGCAAGGCGAACCTGTCTACTGCTAGTTGGATCATTCCTCATTCCTTAAGAAACAATGGTCTCCATTGTGTATTCATTCAGGTGAGGAAACTTGTCAGCAACATCATTAGCAGAGTACCATTTTCCTTGTGCAGGGATTTTTCCAGCTTTATCCACTTGAAAAAAGGGAATGGATTTCATCCTTGTAAGGCATATGCATCGTCCCATAATGGTGTCACAAAAAATAGGTTCCTGAACATATGGATGGATGTCTTTGGCTTCTGTTGTTTGCAAGTCGTTCTATTCCAACAATGGTGCATGGTATGGTCAAAGCAGATCTACATTGAAAATTGGATCTAGGCCAAGGCATGCAGGAAAGTCGAGCTGAAAATTGTTTTCTCCAATCTGTTTAAGGATACTGTATGGACCACATCACAAAGGTTTCATATTTTTGTATGGACCAGTGAAGCGCTCCTTCTTTAGATGTAACCAGACCTAATCTCCAATTTGGAATGAATGAGGAATACGATGCTTATCATGCTAGACCTTAGCTTTTACATTTTCTCATTGTAACATTTCCTATGATTGTTTCTAGATGTTGTGGATTTGATCTTTGAACTTCAATGCTTTATCCACTTCTCGTCCTTTGAAATCAGTGTTGTTCGACTTTGTTGAGGAACTGATTAAGTCGATAGGCGCCGAGGGTCGAAATCCGTAACAGATATCAAATGGACTCTTTCATGTAGAGTTGTGTTGAGCATGATTATAGCTATGATGTATGTATGGAAGGTTGTCATCCCATGTACATGAGAATCAATTGTATGACTAAGTGATTTACAACTTCTGTCTGTTTGTCTATCTATGGATGGAAGGCTGTCGACAAAGAAAATCTCGTGTCAAGTTGTTGCCAGAGAGTTTTCCAAAAGGTGCTGAAAAATATAGCATCTTTGTCAAAAATAATGGTCATCAAGAGGCCATAGTATTTCCACACATGTTCAAAGAAGAGCTGACTAGTCTATTCTGTTGTCGTAGTCTTCTTGCATGGTATGAGTATAACCATCTTGGAAAATCTGTCGACTGCTACTAGTATCACACCATGCTAATGTTTGGTAGTAGGATATACTTACAAGTAGTCCATATATATAGATTCCCATGGCCAACTAGGAACTGGAAGGGGTGTGTAAAATCCTTGTCATTGATTCGGAGGTTTAGTAATGGCACAAACCATGCATGATCGAATATACTTGTTGACATCAGATTTAAGTGAAGGCCAGTAGAAATAATTTTGGAGGTTAAAAAGAGTTTTTGTGACTCCAAAATGTCCTGTAGTCTTGTTGTAGTGCACATCCCAGATGAGCTTTTGTCAGTGCTCACTGGTTGGTACACAAAGCTTTCCAAACTTGTATAGCAAGGTGTCTTTTAGGAAGTAGTCGGTAGTTGAAAACTTGTTGGTCTAAATCTATCGATAGATTGTAGAAAAATTATAGTCTACCGAATAAAATTGTGTCCAAGTAGTGGTGTCATAACCCTCCATACTCATCACTGTAGACAGTAGAGTAATGGGTGGTCTGGTGAGACAATCTGCTACGGAATTGGATTTTCCTTTCTGATACTTAATTACCAACTAAAATTTTTGTAGGTAATTAATACATTTGATTTGTCAGGTTGTCTATAGTTTCGACAAAGTCAAAGCGAACTGCAAAGGCTTATTGTTAGTGAGGATGACTATTTCCCTACCAAGAATATAGTGTCTCCATTGCTTGAGAGATTACACAATGGAATACAATTATTTTTCACACGTCGAGTACCTTCTTACGGCGTCGATGAAAGTCTCTGAATGAAACGCGACTAGGTGACTTGACTAAGTGATCACTACGCCGAGGGCATAGTCTGATGCATGCAAATCAGATATCACAAGTAATCGTGGAGTACAAAGCTTGTTTTTTATTTGTTCAAAATCTTGTTGTTGTGTCAGTGTCCATTTGAAGACAGTTTTCCCATTTCCTTTTGTCAACTGATTCAAAGGCCATGCGATGTGGCTGAATCCAAGTATGAATCATCGATAGAAATTTTCCAAACCAAGAAAACTTCTTAGTTCATGAATGTTTTGAGGAATGGGCCAATATTTGAGGATCTGTACTTTTTCTGGGCCGACATGAATTCCTATAGAGTCAATTACATATCCAAAATACTTGATGCTGGTCATCACAAATGAGCATTTGTCCATGTTCAGATATAGTCGATGTTGTTAGAGAGTGTCTAAACCTTGCTAAATTTATTTGACATGTTCTTCCCATGATTAATTGAAAATCAAGATATCATCAAGATAAAAATAACACATTTACCGATGAAAGGTCGTAGAAGGTCATCCATATATATGATGAAGGTTGTAGGTGCATTGCTTAAGTCGAAATGCATGACTAACAATTCAAATAGTCCTTCCTTGGTTTTGAAAGTCATTTTTCATACATCAGTGGACTCAATTGCAATCTGGTGGTATCCCAGCTTGAGGTCAAGTTTTGTAAAGAACTTATCACCTTTCAGATTGTCGATGAGTTCATCAATCTGTGGAAGAGGGTATCTGTTCTTCACTAAAATTTTGTTGAGGGCCCGATAGTCGATGCACAAGCGCCAAGTCCCATATTTCTTTGGAACTAAGAGGATTGGACTTCCATAAGGAGAGGAGATGAGGTGGATATGACCCTTGTCAATCAAATCCTAGATTTATCTGCAAATCTCTTAATTTTCAAGAATGGATCTTCTGTAAACATATGCATTAGGTAATGAAGAACTAGGAACAAGTTCAATGGAGTGTTTTACTTGACAGTGCAGACATACTTTGTCTGGTGCTTGAAATATGTTTTGGTATTCTTGAAGAATGTTTTCGATCTGTTGTTGTTTTTGGTAGTTTCATTGGTCGGTGAGTTGACTCGTTGCTGCAGTCTTCCTGGAATGTTGAGGCTTGATCATGGTTAATGCGAACTTTTGAACATGATTGATAAGATTATTTGTTTGCTTGGCAGATATCATAACAACCGTTGATGTGGGTTGTCGCTCTGGTATGCCATACCATTTGTTTCATATTTTTACAATCACCTTCTAAGGCCATGACTGATATGTACCATTTCGATCCCATAGGTAGGGTTTACCGAATATCACATCAGCTATGGAAGGCAGTGCCACATCACAGAGTACTTCATATTAAAAAGTATTAATGAAGTAGGCGAGTCGGCATTGTCATGTGATCCTCAGGTCCTTCCCATCCTTCATCCAACCGATATTATAAGCTTGAGGATGTGGAGTGGTAACAAAGCCTAATTTCTTCACAATATATTTAGAAACAAAGTTCTTCTGGATACCATTATCCACAATTAGATGTAATGGATTGTTTTGAACCCATATCCATGTATGGAATAGGTGCTCTCATTCCTCCTCATCGAAGATGGTCGACGATATTGGAGTGGTTGAGGTTGAGGCCAAGAGAGTTGATGCATCTGGATCATATTTTCCTAGGGTTCTGGTAGACAAGTTGGATGTCGACAATTTTTCAAAAAAAATTCTTTTGAGCTTTGCATTCTGATGTATCATGCCATCATGAACTGTGATAATCACACCATTTCTCGGTAGGGTTCTATTTGCTACGATCCCTCTTGTCTTTCTAAAATTTCTTCTTTTCATGATCAGGCTTTGGCAGAGTATGCTGAGAAGGATTATTGAACTTGTTGGAATTGGCTGGTGACTTCTTGTCAGATATTCGACCTATTGTCTTGTTTGTGAAACATATTTTCCCTTTTTATTTACCTTCAAGTTTGCTGGAATAATGAAATGCATCTGCAAGCGTGCTGACAGTTAGAAAATACACCTCTTGCTTAATGTATTAGGACAAACCTCTAACGTACTTCAGGATAAGAAATTTATATTCTTCTTGTATGCCAATTCTATCCATGAGTCAGTAGAACTCGTCAAATTAACTCTGTATGGACTGGCCTTTCTACTACCTTAGTTGTTGCCTCTTCTTATACTATTGTTCAAGGTACTTGGGCAGGTAGAACTCCTTTCAGACATATTTGAAATTTTTTTCCCATGTGTCTATGGGGTCTTCTTATTTTTCCATCTTTGTTGATAAATTATCCCACCGGTGGTGTACAGAGGTTGACATATTCAAGGAGGCAACAATGATCATTTCCATTTTAGAGAGCTGATTTACCATGTAGTAAGATTCCAATTTTTGTACCCAATTATCAATGGATTCTACGTCAATATTGCCTTCAAGGTTCGGTATGTCTAGATTCATTTTCACTTTGAAGGGGCTGATTTTATGGAAGTGAGGATGTGTCTTGGATTCCTCGAAGTTCGCAGTCACTCTCAGGAGAATCTCACTGACCTAGGTGAACATTTTGGTTCACTGGCGAGCCAGTGATTTTTCTATGAGTTGCTTTATCTTGTTAGTTGTATGTCTATTGTTTGCTTCTTCGATCATCTTTTCTAAAGTCGAAGGAAGTTTCTACTTGTGTTGTTGGGCTTGCGAGCATGTTTAAATAGGCATAAGTTAAATAACTTCGATGGAAGTGCTTATGTAACTTAAGCTTTGAATGAAATCCTGCTCCAATACCAATGATCCAGGTTGTTCCAAGGTGCACACTGTGGACAATAGTCGACTGAATCAGTCAAGTACTATTATGGTGGAAGAATATAAGGAGATACAACAAAGTAGGAAATAGACTAGGTCAATAAGAAATATACATAGAGAAAACATGCAAGAATTTGAACCAATTTATTACTTCTCCTCCATGAAAGATGAAGGAATCAGATTATGATCAGAAAGATGTCTATATTACATAATATACATGCTTATATAGAGAATACTGAGACTTTTGGGTGACTATCCACTATGTTCAGTTACAAGAATTTATAACGATCAAAGGTTCAACCGTCGCAACGAACTTGTCGGATGAACATGTCAAGGAAAACTTGTCGAAGGTGAACTTGTTGGTTGGCAAGGAAAACCTGTTGAAGGGGAACTTGTCCGCTGGCAAGGCAAACCTGTTGGCTAGAAAGGTGGACCTATCAAAGGAGAACCTGTTGGTTGCTGATTGGATCATGAGTATTGAAAAAAGTTGATTCATAGTTCTACACCCCACACTTCTATTTCAACCATATCACATGGGGATGAAAATTGGGAGAAGGAATTTTCCTTGCTGGTACAACATGAGGAGCATGAGTCTCTCCTAGGTGTTCATGATGACTTGATGAATGCACCATTGCCTTCCTAGCATAAACATAAGCACATATTGTTTCCACTTGATGACATTCATACACATATAGATTGGGTGGAATATACGTGTCACACATGGAATCTTCTTTCAATTTTTTTTCTTCTCATGATCAGTGGAAGGAAGATAAGTAAGAAAAGTGCCAAGAGAAGTTATTGAGAAATATATCTTGCACAAGGTGGCCTCTGTGGAGAAATTCCACACATTTGGATGGATGATTGTACCCTTTGACTAGTGGGAGATATTTGAGCCATTAGATGTGTTCACCTGGACCTTTTGGTTCGAGTGTCATCACATTCCCTTATTGGATGAGGAGACACATATTTGTATTTCTTGCTTGCATTCTTGGAGATAATTGTGATTTATCAGTTTGTGGTGAGCGATTTTGGAATCCTTGTTCATTAGATGATGCCTACATTTATTGGGGTTGTACATGGGAATCAAACCTATGTAATTGCAGCAACACACTTGTGAGCTTTAGTGCTAGTGTGCATCAAGCACAAAAATATTTCTTTGTTGAGTGGGGAAGTCTCACAAGTTTCCAATTTTGCATTGGAAGTTTTCATTTTTCAATGCGGTGGTATGATTTCCACATCATGAATTTCATTTTTTGTGATGATAAATTTTATGGTGGCTATTAATGTTTGGGAGGATGCAGATAATACCATGGGATCCTACCATTATTTGGAATGAAAAATTTCCAAAAGGGGAAAATTTTTTTGGATCCTTGTAGAGGAGGCAATGGGATCTAGGCATTCTACTCAGTTCCCTTAACCTAGTTGACAATTTTGTTGAAATAAGTGGTCATTGGAGAAATGACTATGAGCAGAGTGGTGCAGTAAAAACATGATAGACAAATTTTGCAGCACTCTGGAGTGCTCTTTCTTGAGGAGAAGTAGATTTGGGAGGGGAGGAATGTCATGTCTCTCCCTTGAAGGCACACCAAAGTGTTGACCTTTCCAAACACCTAGGGGATTAAAAGGGACATTAATTAATTAACCTAGGGAATTTTATTAAATTATTATTTAGGAGGCTTGTACTTAGTTTTATTTATTGTCATTATTAATTAATATGCAGATAAATATGTGGAAATAAGTTTCCATGTAAGGAGAGCACATTGGGGCAAGACAACTTTCCTAGGTTGATAATTAGAACTTGCCAAGGGACTAACAAAAGACAATAGTCAAAAAAGGGGAAAGTACCAAAAGCCAAGAAAAGCAATCAGAAGTAAAAGAAGGAAACTCTAGGCCTAAGGAGGGCATAATTTCCATTTAGAGGTTCAGTCACAAAATTAGAAAGTTATAAAAGATGGCATAAGCAAAAGCAGGAAACTCTGGGCCCAAGGAGGGTGCAGTTTCCATTCAGAGGATCAGTTACAAAAGAAGAAAGTGTATAAAAGTTGTCATAAGGAAAAGAAGAAAAAATTGGGCACAAGGAGGGTGAAGTTTCTAATTTGGAGGAAAGTTTATTTATAGGGAATCATCTCACATTACCCACACATACTAATTTCTAAAGGAGGCAACACCACTTGGCTAGGGTTAGGGTTTAACAAGTGGCAACTTGCTCAACAGGTGAAGGACTTGCTCAACAAGTCACCCAAGTCACTTAATTCTTATTAAGGATGCTTCCAAATCCATTTCTCATTTTGGTTGATGAATGATTTTGTGTTGAGTGAAGCTAAGTTTCATACTGAGTGAGGTTCCTCAGTCTCTTGGGTGATGTGCCCCAAGTCCCTTTCCCCTCTCTTCTATCCCCCCTTCCATTTTCAATGCAGGTGATGGTGAGCTAAGGATCAAAACCCTACGATTCATATTCGACCTCTACAATAACCATCCATCCATTAAATACGAGCTCCAGTGAATGGAAATTCACCTACGCTCACAGTCCCAAGCTTGGTGCTAGTTTTGGGCCTCCCATCCTCAATTTTGGACCCCCTTTTGAAGAGATCGGTCCTCCAAACCTTCTCATGAGATTCTAATCCCAAACACACTAATTATGAATTATTCAATTCAGTAAGTTTTTTTTTCCATAGATCCCTCATGTTAAGTTTTAATGAGTGGAGTCTTTCATTGCCCCTTTCATGGGTTTTTTAATCAGTTTTATGCAATAAGAATGAATTAATGTACATGGGAAGAAGTATTAAGTTATATTATGTGTAAAAAATTTATGTATTAATATCCTTAATACATTATTAGTAGGTTTGAACTAAATCTTATTCAAAATTTATTAATTATGCATACCCCTGCTAGTTGACTAGGACATTTCTACTAGTCTTACTGCTTTCATCATTATGGAATTTTTATGCATTAAAATGTCATTATCAATTTTTTGTAGGAATTAAAATAACCCACTACCCATCCTATCTCTCATACAGTGAATTTGTTGAGGTCGTACATGTTTGGACAACCATCTTTGCGCAGGTTCTCCTTGGGCCAAATTGCTCATTTTGTCCCAAATCATTCCAAACAGCCCCAAATCAATCCAGATATGTTCCTAACATTCTAAAACCTCATTTTATTCTTATTACCTCTCAGATAACACATATGAACCTTGCTCGGACCCTTGTTGAAGGGATATTAATGTTCTTCCTAGTTTGCATGGTTGAGACACCTAGAAGCGTGGGAGTAGGATTCAACACAGTTGATTTCAAAACCTGAATGGTACCCAATTGACATGTGCTTAGGGAAGTAAATTTATCTGTCCTGAATTTTCCTTGGTTTCTTCCTTCAGCCCGCTTCCCTTTTTACAAATTTATCAGCAACACTCCTTTTTCCTAGTATAAAAAAAAATGACTGGTTAATTGAAAATTTTCATTTCTAAATTTAATCAAATTTGCATTAGAGTTAATATTATGATCTAGTAGAAGATCATCAATATTACACTTTCCAAATTCAGAATTGTGATTATTGTCATGCTTTTATATACACAAGTGCTAACAAAGCTAATTAGCGATAAGCAAAAGTACTCGAATAGTTTAGTGGAATAGATTCCCCCTGCCCATTCATGACTTCTTAGCTGAATGAATATTGAGTAATTGAATGTTGCAAGCCAACTTAACTTCATTGAATATATTCTCATATTGGGATGGTGCATGTTTTCCTTATTGAGATATGAAAAAAATCTATATAAAAAATTTATATATATATAATGCAGAGTCCTTTTATTAGCTTTTTACAACATGATTATCTATGTGTTATGTGATCCTCATTATCACCTCTTTGTGTAGTGAACTAATAATAATTGGGATAATTAATACAATTTTTTTTCTTTAGTACACATATTTAAATAATTGAGGATTGCTATATTTTATCATTTAGTTATTTTGGTTGGTTATGCCCATTGCATAACTAGTAAGCATCTAAATATTTGTAGAACATTATTGTTTTCCTTGTCCGCCAAAGGTATTAGTGTGAATATATCCATAAAATACAAAACATTTGTTCCACTTACAATCTAATGTTGTTTCTATTGTAGGAAATATCCCCTTTGTAGAAATATTGGATTTCCCTTGGATCTTTTTCCCTAGATCCAAGAGAGATCGAGGGTAGAACTATATGGTTTTCACTCTAGATCTAACCTTGATAGCATAGAACATAGAAGTAAAAGATAGGGATGTAACACACCTTGGTCTTAGTGATATCCATTGATGTAGATCCTTGGTGGTGTAGATATAATATACTTTTCTCCATCTCCTATGCACTTGTTTCCTACCACAATGAAACAAAGAATACCTTCCTAAATCCATTTCAAGGATTAACACAAATGAGATATAAATTATATCAAGGTAAAAAATATACAATCTAGGAAAAATAGGGTCTCTCTCTCTCTCCAATGGCGTAATGAGAAATAGTCAGTGGTTATCCCACCTTTCATAGTACATGGAGGGAAATAGGGATGAAAATGATCATGATAATAAGAATCATGGACCAGAAAGATAGCGTCAAGTCACAAGCATAATGAGTCTTCGGTATACCCCAAGGGTGGATGATAATGGTATAACATAATCCCCCTAAAGGGTGAGGTCATAAGAGAAACTTATAGACAAAAATATTTATAATAATTAGTAATCTCTCTAGGAAATGGATAGAAAATCAAGGAACCGAATAGGACTTGCAATCAATAAGTCATCAACCAAGTATGTATAAATATCATCCTCGAGTTAGGAATACCCATGCTTGATAGAAAGAAAAAAAAACATGGCTATCAACACAATACATTGCAACCCATCTAATAAGATGTTATACCATGACCAAGTGTAAGTACAAGGTGGATTCATGCCATAAAAATATCATAGCCATGAGAAAATACAATGTGGATATATGTCATAATGTATATCAAGAAGACATAAATGGTCTCCATGGAACTCAAAAACCTTCTCCAATCTGGGGGTGTAGTATGAATGAGTAGTGCCACTCCAAAACCCAGGGTATTCCTATAAACCCCAATGGTATGATTCTACAACACACAAATAGATGTGGTGTTGTTGAGCATGTGATAAACCATATAATTACCAGTTAATGACGAGACCATTAAAATATGCAATGGAACCGATTGTCGATGATGATAATGGGCCCTAA
Source organism: Pseudotsuga menziesii (assembly GCA_001517045.1). NCBI lineage: Eukaryota > Viridiplantae > Streptophyta > Pinopsida > Pinales > Pinaceae > Pseudotsuga > Pseudotsuga menziesii. Next base: position 113,066 of record LPNX010502277.1, read on the forward strand.
GGTACCTATTACAATATAGCAAGTGTGAATAGAGGATATGATGTCAAACAATCATAGAATTGTTTGATCAAAATTCATTTTGGTGAACCCACTATTGAATGTGAGACCACCTAGGAGTTCAATCTCTAATATGCTAACTGGTGTCAAGATCCACCTCATAGATGAGTAGCTAATGTTGATAACTGAGGAATCCATTGAAGGACGGCCTTAATGTATCCCCCATCAATTGACACAACACATGGATGAAGGGTAAATGTGAAGAGATAGAAGTACAAAGCACAACTAATATAGGCATGATTGATATATGAGGTCAATGGGACTGTAGAAAATCTAACTTAGGCTAGAATACCCATATTGGGATGGTGCATGTTTTCCTTATAGAGATATGAAAAAAATATATATAATTTTTTTTTCTTGGAGTAGCACACTAGCTTAGGGACAAATCTTATATGCACCCAAGTAGCATAGCTTGATACTTTAGAGAATAATTCATACATTATTGGCCTAGGTTGTAAGAAAACTATACACACATGCGCACGCGTGCGCACACACACACACACACATATTGCATAGTCCTTTTATTAGCTTTTTACAACATGATAATTATCTATGTGTTGTGTGATTCTCTTTATCATCTCTTTGTATAGTGAACTAGTACTAATTGGGATAATTAATACCATTTTGTTTTCTTTAGTACCCATATTTAAATAATTGAGGATTGTTATATTTTTTCATTTAGTTAGTCATGTTGGCTATGTCCATGGAATAACTAGTAAGTATCTAAATATTTGTAGCACATTATTGTTTCCTTGTCTTCCAAAGGTATTGGTGTGAATATCTCCATAAAATACAAAATATTGGTTCCACTTACAATCTAATGTTGTTTCTATCATAGGAAATCTCCCCTTTGTAGAAAGATTGGATTTCCCTTGGATCTCTTTCCCTAGATCCAAGACAGATTGGGGGTAGAACTATATGGTTTTCGCTTTAGATCTAACCTTGATAGCATAGAAAATAAAATAAAAAAGATAGGGAGGTAGAACACCCTGGAATTAGTGACATCCATTGATGTAGATCCTTAGAGGTGTATATCTAATATCCTTTCCTCCATCTCATATGCACGTGTTTCCTACCACAATGAAACACAAAATACATTCCTAAATCCCTTTCAAGGATTAACACAAATGAGATATAACTTATATTAAGGTAAACAAGATACAATCTAGATCTAATATGATCTACTCAAGGATAGATTGGATCCTCCACACATGGCATATTTAATTATAAGAAAAATACAAACAATAAATTAGAAATGAAATGGAGGGGAGGGGAATGCATATGTCTATATAGAAATCAATGAGAAATATATATCATGTAGATACCTTGATTCATGATAAAAGTATTCTCCAAGATCTTTGTTCCAATCCTTCCTTGGTCTCACAATGATCTAAATGAGAGAAATAGGGATCCACTATGGAATCTACTAGCATAACGCTCCTCTCTTTAGCCTCCCCTCTTTTTCTCCCTTGAATTGTCTTTATTATAGGTATAGGAAGGACAAAAATATGATAAATCAAGACACCTAGGGCTTGTCACATTTGATTCGGGGTTGTGAGATCGCAAGATCATGATACATAGATCAAAGCCATCATAGATATATCCATGAAACTACTCCAAAATCGAAGGTTCTAAGGCTATCACTCTCTCCAATGGTGCAGGGAGCAATATGGTGACTCTCTCCAATGGTGTAATGAGGAATAGTCAGTGGTTATCCCACCTTTCATAATACATAGAGGGAATTAGGGATGAAAATGATCATAATACTTAGAATCAAGGGCATGAAAGATAGCATCAAGTCACAAGCATAGTGAGTCTCCCGTATACCCCAAGAGTGGATGATAATGGTATAACATAATCCCCCTAAAGTATAAGGTCATAAGAGCAAATGATAGAAAAAAATATTTATAATAATTAGTAACCTATCTAGGAAATGGATCGAAAATCAAGGAACCAAATAGGACATGTGATCAATGAGTCATCAACCAAGTATGTATAAATATCATCCTTGAGGTAGGAATACCCATGCTTGGTAAACAGAAAAAAAAAGCACAGATATCAACACAATACACTGCAAACCATCTAATAAGATGTTAGACGATGACCAAGTGTAAGTACATGGTGGATTCATGCCATAAAGATATCATAGCCATGAGAAAATACAATGTGGATCTATGTCATAATGTATATCAAGAAGACATAAATGGTCTCCATGGCACTCAAAAACATACTCCATCGCAAACCGAGGGGTGTAGCATGAACGAGTAGTGCCACTCCAAAACCCACGCTCTTCTTCTAAATCCCAATGGTATGATTCTACAACACATGAGTAGATGTGGTGTTGTTGAGCATGTGAGAAACCATCTAATTACAAGTTAATGACAAGACCATTAAAATATGTGAGAGAACCCACTGCCGATGATCATAATGGGCCCTAAGGTACCTATTACAATCTAGCGAGTGTGAACAGAGGATTTGATGTCAAACACTCATAGAATTGGTTGATCAAAAGTCGTTTTGGTGAACCCACCATTGAATGTGATACCACTAAGGAGTGCAATCTCTAAGGCACTGACCGGTGTCAAGATCCACCTCCTATATGAGTAGCTAATGTTGATAAGAAGGTATCCATTGAAAGAGAGCCTTAATGTATCCCTCATCAATTTACACAACACATGAACAAAGAGTAAAGGGGAAGAGATATAAGCATGAAGCAAAACTAACATAGGGATGGTTGATATATGAGCGAGTCAATGGGACTATAAAAAGGACAACTTAGGCTAGCATTCCCTTAAACATATCGCATGAAAAATGAATGAATTGGTAGCATAGACTCAAGAACACCATATAGCAACGAGGCACCCTTTGTAATGATTGGAAGAGTTACAAATTAGAGAGGTACCATGATTCATATGAATGGTAAGATCCTGAAGCAAATGATAACCTGGTTGTAAGACAATAACACAAACATGTGCCATGTTCAATGGTGACGTAATGGAGTGTTGCGATATTATCAAAGGATAGACGATGATTCCCCTTTTTATATTTTGGTGTCTCCTTCATAGTTTTACGAGCATGAAAGAGAGTTAAAAGTTTGCTCACTATTATATTTTTCATGAAAATTTTATGATCTCGAAAAGAGATAGACGTATACTTGAAAGTGTCTTTCTTCGTAAAAGTTTAATGAGCCCAAAAAATAGATAAAAATGTGCTCGATGAAGGTTTATTTTTTGTTCATTTTTAATGATCCCCAAAAGGGGATAAAAGGATACTCGATATAATGTGTATTTTTCAGGTTTTAACGAGCATGAATAAGAGCTAAAAGTATGATTGTTTGGAGAGAATGAGTGGTATAATGGAAATGCAAGGTTCCATGTGCATGGAACCAACGATGTGATAAGTGACGCGAATATGGGAAAAGGGGACCACTTAATGCAATTATTCTCTCCATTGGTGAGGGGAATGTTGTGTAAATACATTGCGAGATATGAGGTTGAGTGTGAGAGTAGCTTTTGAAGGGAAGGAAAGTGACAACAATGCAACAAGTAACATGACATATGTGACCAAGAAAGCACATAACACTTTCAAAAAGGCCATAATTATAAATAAAAGATAACAAATGAGGTTCAATTCTCAGGCCATGGTGAGACTAAAGAGGAGACTAAAGAGGGTTCTTGGCCTATAAAAATGTAGCATGGCACCAAAATTTAATTAGTGTGATGATCTAGGATTCCCATGGAAGGTAAGTTATGATGTGCATAATTGAGTAATGGATAATGCCGCAACAAGACACGGGGGCTTCACTTGTTGACCAATATCCTAGCACGTTAGTTCATATTGTGGGTTTTAAAATTGTCCAAAATTGAACCAATATATTGTAGGTATTGGGGGATGGGGGGTTTAAGGTGGGGGGTATGTTGGTTTATACTTGTTGAGGTATAAAAAGGGGTGNAAGAGTCTGGTTCAATATCTACCGAAATAAAGGGTATTCTTTAATATCCCACGATTGCATGTGCTATGTGAGAGGTCCACTAAGTAAAGTCCCCGTGCAACAAGATAAGATCAAACCTATGGCATATTAATGGTAATGCTATTAGTTAAAAAATGCATTGGTAGAAGTGGGAAAATCCTATACTTATATTTCAAAGGTAGAATTGCATACCATAAGTGGATGACACCGATACAATATGCTTTTGGGGACCTATTCTACCATAAAATAGACTCAAGTCTCCAAAAAACCATTAAATAACTCACAAATCCCATAAAACAATGATCCAAAAATGAAATGGCACAAAACAAAAAAAATGAATAGATATTATAAAACCAAGTTATTTTTAACCAAAAATGGTAAGAAGTAGAAAATAGAGGCATTTTGGCATTTTTTCCTTGGTAAATTTGAAGAGCTTTGTAGAAGGGCCTTTCTTCACCAAATCTTCAAGTGAGCATTGCAGGAAATCTAAGTCATATTTCTCCATTGTGTTTGTTCCAATAATATATTGTGACCTTATCTTTCATTCCCCCATAATTTTGTCATATATTAGGCATTTTTATTCTTAATTTTAGAAAATTTAGGGCTTAAAATTTTCCTATGTGCTTACTCAAAAGGTGGTTTGGTAATGTTGAGGGGTTATCAACTTATCATAGACTATATAGAGCGATATAATTACTCTGTACACAAAAGGAGAGAGTGATATTATTGTTATGTACTCCCAAGGAGAGAGCAATTACTGAAAAATGGAAATATTTTTATGAAAGTTCTTTCAAAATTTTGGGGCTTTTTCCCAACAACTAACATGAAATATTTCCCATGTAGATTTTGATTACCAAGATCTTGGAATGGATGTAAAGAGAGAATGAAATGCATGATTAATTGGATTTGCAATATGTGAACAACAAAAATCCACTCTAGAAATGCGGATGAATAAAATTCTTCATGGTCCAAAATATGAGAGAACAAATGCTTCTCTCAGAGAAATTAATTGACATGTGGGATGTAGATGGATAGATCTTCACGATTAGTGAAAATGTGATCACCATAGAAGTGGAGGATATTTAATTCCTCATGGGGTTATCATGGTGATGAGAGAATTTCATTGACAAGGCCAAGAGACGGAGGGAGTCTAATGACACATATATAGAATTTCATTTGTTAAATTATTGTGCCATTGATCTTCAAGCAATGAGTGCAATTTGAATTGTTGTATTATTATGTAGTGTAATGGAATGAATAATACACACTGAACAAGACAAATTTCGAAAATGGATAAGAATTACTCAGTATAATTACAATATAAACTTCATTAATCCTAGCAGTATACAATAGTGTTACATAAAGGAGAATTCAAATCATGTGGATATGATTCGAATATACCAACTCAATCTAACTGCATGGCTATCTAGAAGTATCTAAATCACTATCGGAGTTCACTAGTCTAACTCCAAATGTCTAATTCAGTCTCTCAATAGGTTATAATTAGTTAAACCAGTTAAAATGATGTGGTAGGTGAGAATAGGCGCCTACCCACATGCATCCATACAGTACTGGAGCTAACAGAAATGGAAGATATCTAACTGAATGTAACTGGAGCATATCTTAGCTTAAATAGTTACCAAATACCAACAACAGAAGGAGGTTTGTGTCGGCACTCCCAGTGGTTCGTAAATTGTAGGGATTGATCTTAGAGGCACTTAAACTATTGCATGAAGGTGCAGTTAGTTGTAGTTAACCTCTATATGTGTTCTACACACTCTAGTGACTGGTACTAGTGGCACCAAAATCCAAAGTGGACCCAATGGTGCTAGTGAACCCAATATTAATTAATGACTTCTAAGTTAGGAAAATATAATCTAATAGAGAAGTACAGACAAGGGAGGACTATAAATACTAACACCCCCCCTTAATCCTAATTTGGACAACTTTGGGCCCTGGAAGCTAGGCCAAAAGTCACCCATTACAATCTAAAAGAATTAAAATCTTCTTAATAAACTAAGGAAAATAGGGAACCCCCCCTCAAAATAAGCAGTGAATCAAGAAAAAAAGGTAAAAACTTGTAAAATGTTTGTTGCAATTTGCAGCACTATGCAACAACAAATGCAGTATATTGGTTCTTTGGTGCAACAACATCCTGAGACTGTTCATGTGAACCTCTCCAAAGTAAATGATTATGTATGGATGGATTTTCCTCTTTGGAAGAGGAAGAAAACACTCAACTGAATCAGGAACATAGACAACTGCAAGATGAAAACTGGACCCATGTAGAGAAACTGAGATCAATTGATGAGAGAGAAAAAGTTCTTGAGAATTCTAACCATGTGAGGAAAACCAAAGAAATTGATATATGGAAGCTTTGAACATCAAACCATGTGAGGTAAAATCAGATCCAAGTGTTAGGAGCAAGTGTCAAGGTGAATGTAGAATGTCTCCATCTTTACTAGTTATCAAATAGATAGGTAGAGAATCCCTGGGACCGTGGAGAGAGAATTATTGAGCTCCATAATATGATATAGCTTCAAAAATAACCAATTATCCATAAAATATAATATCAGCAAACTCATAAGAGAAAACTAACATCAAATCCCCAACAACAATTTTGAAAGAGACTCGCGGTACTTGATTTTTCACACAAAAATGGATGAGAACAACTACAAGAATTAATGGAATCTCTTGGAACTTAAAACTTGAACCAAATAAGATCATATTAGATCTAATAATGTGGAACAAATCCAAGTGCTCCATCAAGATGGTAGATGCATAATTTTCTCCTTCTCAAAACTCTGAGTATTGGTGCATTCAATCATGTAGGAATTTCTTGGAAGCTCAAGATCAATGAGAGTGAATGGATCACTCCTAAAATATGATATCATTTCCTAAATATCCAAAGATTCAAAAAAAATAATATCAGCAAACTCATGAGAGAAAACTGACATCGAATCCCCAACATTAATTTTGAAAGAGACTTTTGGTACTTGATTTTTCACACCACAATTGATGAGAACAAATACAAGTATTACTTGAGGATATTGAAACTTAAAACTTGAACCAAATAATACCATATCAAATCCAAATAAGTTCATATCATATCCAATAATGTGGAACAAATCCAAGTGCTCCACCGAGATGGTAGATGGACAATTTTCTCCTTCTTCAACAAAACTCTGAGCATTGGTGCATGCAATCATGTAGGAATTCGCTAGAAGCTCTAGATCAATGAGAGTTAATGGACCACTCCTAAAATATGATATCATTTCCAAAAAATACAAAGTATTACTGTTAGAATATAATCCGTTGGGATTATACAACATGTAAATAGTGTAAATATATTTGGAATATGAATAGTCATGTAGGAATATGAATAGGTTGGTCGAAATCTCAACCACCACCTGAAATGTATAAATGAATGCATTAGCATTGGAATAATATTGAATCAGGAGTTATACCTATCAGTGGTATCAGAGCTTGGCTATTTTCCATAACTCCCGCCTGTTGCATTTCAGTCCTAGCATTCTGCTTGCTAGTCCATTTCCAGACTGCCTGCTCCGTCAGTCTGCCATTTGCATGCGTTTCTCTTATAGCATGGGCGCCGTAAGTATGTGCGTTATTTTTCAATGGGTCTAATTCAAGGTATGAGAGATCCATAGATACTTCATTTTGATATCTTCTTGTTATTAAATACTCCTGCAATTCTATGCACGACTGCACTCTACCCAAACGGTTGAATCTCTGCTCAGACTTACATAACCCTAATTTTGCATTACCATTTCATTTCCATATAGCGTGATTTCAATTTTTTGATGTGTGTATATTCAAGGTACTGATAATTGTGTGTCAATAAATCCCACCACTGTGACAGTGATTTCCATCCTCCATTCTTGTATCTCTCTATGGAATTTGTGACAGTTTCCTTTCAAATCTCGTTTTGTGACTGCATCCCCTCACAAAGCCACGTTGATATTTCTTGATATCTACGTTGATATCTGCCTGCCTGCCTGCCTACGTTGGAGATAATGCATTTTGGGATACACAAACCCTAATTTTACCCATCAGTGATGTGTATAAGTCATGAATCGTGACTGGGCTGTGTTGAGATTGGTGACTGCCTTTACGCCTCCGCGAACCCTTCTAGTAGTGTGTGGAGCCTGTTGAAGACTGCTGCAGACTGCGTTTATGCTGATATATATCATGCTAATTGATATATTGTGACTGATATATATATTGTGTTGAAGACTGATCATACATATATATTCTATTGAAGAGTTGTGAAGGTAAAAAGTTGCTGAAGGCATAAAACCTAATTTTTACCCTAATTTATGCCCTATCTTGTGATTGGGCTTTACCCTATATGCTGATTGATGCACTAATACAAGGCTAATTCTGGACAATATATAAATGTGCTGTGCCAACGATGTTGTTCTGCTGTAGCACGTTGTCCATTTTATCGTTGTCAAGTATCCAAAGCTTTGAGGATGTATCGACCATAGTTTTTGTTGGAATTTCTGTCAACGGTATATTGGGTGAAAAGGGCTGTGTTAAATTTTGACAAGCTTGAAAGATCGAATTCTGTATAAAAACTTGTCTTACAACATGTCAACGATTACAGAAATAGGTAGCTTCCTATTTGGATGTAAGCTATTAGTTTTTCATGTAGCAGCACTTTGAAGTTGGATCTGCATGGTTGCAACCCATAAGCTTTTCTGTTAGTCTACAAGGCGAGCTCGATTACAATTGTAAAGGATACAAGTCACGCATTTAGATTCAATCAGCGATTTGATCAATGGCCAATGCTCTAAATTTTTAAGGGCTTTGGTTAAGTTTACACACCTATTCTTTTCCAGTTCAAGCATTAATGTTTTCTGAAGAAGGGGTAACCTCATCCAATCTAGCTCAAATACAACCCACTGAGGTCTGGATGATATCAAATTCCAGTCTAATTAATTTTCTGAAGACTTGGTTGAAGACAGCTACGCCTGGAGGAGATAAGCATGGTGTTTAAAGATTGATTTGCTTTGGTTCTTATATTTTATATGGCTCTAATAGTTCTGTTGTTGGCGAGGGACTGTGCTTATTATAATTGTGTGAGATTGTGATCATGGTTTGGTATAAAAAATATGTCTTGTTTATCTGAAGATAATTTTTTTTCAGCTACATTAAAAATCGTAAAGACTACGTTGTAAATCACCTTGGCAGAGACTGTAGACCTGCAAGGTTATTGTTTTTCTATTATCTCATTCTCTTTGTCATATCAAGTTCATTACTGTAAATTACACTAACAGTTGTAAAAGATGCAATCTATAGCATCTGTAATTGGTGCCACTCTCTCTGGCAAAGAGAGAGGCAGAGGAAGAAGAAACTCCAGAGGCAGAGGGGGCAGAAACAACTTCAGCAAAATATCAGATTTGCAGTGCAAGCGTTGTGGAAAGACTGGGCACACATCAGATCAGTGTTGGGCTTCGTGGGACTCCATCAAAGACAAACATAACCAGAAGAAAGATGACCAAGATGCTAGTAAATCTTCTTATTCTTGTATTGTTGCACATTGTAATCTTGGAATTAATGAAATGACTTCACTTTCATCTTACAAAGATTGTTGGCTGCTTGATACTGGTGCAACATCACACATGACATTTAGAAAAGAATTTTTTGAAGAACTTAATGAAACAATAGATGGCATAGTTTACTTTGCAGATAAGTCAAGTATTAAACCAAAGGGAATGGGCACCATTCGACTGAAGATGCCTGGATTCCCTGATTTCTTGTTGAAGAATGTTCTTTATCTTCCAGAGTTGCAGAGAAGCCTGCTGTCCTTGGTGGAGATATGAAATCAAGGCCATTCCATCCACATGTTTGATGGAATCGTAGAAATAAGAAAGTCCTATGACAACCAAGTCATCATGACTGGATACGAAGATGGGAAGCTACTGAA
>LPNX010502277.1:129312-160863 GCA_001517045.1 Pseudotsuga menziesii
GCCTTTCCCTCATGGAGTCGGGTTTTCACCTCCCCCTCATGATTTTTACTATGTGGAACATTTTGTCAAGAAATTCTGGCATTCCTGCAACAAGCAAAAAAAACCGCTCTGAGTCTTGATCCTTCACAAATTTTCCTATTCTGTGAATTGTTTTCCTTTTCACAATTTTCATGTCTGTTAGTCGTTTCCTAAAGGCGAATGCCCGGAATCTGATTTGTGTTTTTTAATTGAATGGGCAACAAACGATTTCATTTTGGTAAGTGCGGTGGTTGGTCTAGCTCAGGAAATGCTCCGAAATTTGTAATTGCTATGTGTGTGTGTGTATTCCTTGGATTTTGTTACTTTTGTTAATCCTAGAACTGATATCGCTATGTTACATCATCGTTTGACATTTGAACTGATTTGGGGAATGGAAATGGAGTCTATACTTGCTTGATAAACCTAGTGTGTGAAGGAACCTCACAAACCAATCTAGAGGGTTGGTTTTATTCTTTGCATACCCTGAATAGAACTGGAAGGGAAGGAATGGCTTGAGGGATTGTGTAGAAGAGAATGGGATGCTTCCTTGTGTTGGGTATGTAAATGTTTAGTAGTCAGGATAGACCTGGTGTAGGTGTCCATACCTTTGGGATTGAGCTCACTAGCTTAGCAGTCATTCTTTCCATATCCTTGGCATCCTGATCAACCCAATTGGAAGGAAGGATTTGCTGGTAGCCTAATAAATCCATATGTTGGCTTGGTTGTGTCTCATGTGAACTTTGGCCAAGTGTAAACCACTTTCTGTGTAAGCTTGATAAAGCTAACTGGAAGGATGGCTTGGCTGGTAGCCTGATAAACCCATATGTTGGTTTGGCTATGACTTGTATAAACTTTGGCTATGTGTAAATCACTACATGTGTAAGCCTGATAAACCCAACTGTGTTGGATTGGATAAGTTTGATTGTATCCTTGGATATGGGGAAGTCTACTAGTGTTCCTTATTCATTGGGGGAAATCATGCCCAGCTCGGGGGTTGTAGTGTTGCTGAGAGATTGATGAGAACACTAGCCTATGGTTGGGTGGAACATTGCAGTGACATAGCTAGTTGCAAGACAATATTCTGATAAAAATAAGTATTTCTTGTGTTTCAATCCCTGCAAATGTACTCGTTTATAAATGAATATGAATATGAGGAATGCTTGAATGGAATGTATTTGATGCAGATGTATATTTCACGAATGATGTATATGCGTAAGTAATTTTATTTCAATGAATTTTCTAAGCTGTTCTAGAGCTAGATCAACTGGATTCGTGATGGCCTGAGTGCTCAAAATTAGTTTTAGGCTTAGAAATTTTCATTAGCAGATCGAAATTCCGCAAATTTAACCTTTTTGCAACTTGCAGGATGCAGGATGCGGAAAATTTCTTTGGAAATTTCGATCTCTGCTTTTTATTCCTTCCACATTTTCCTTTCTGCAACTTGCAGGATGCAGGATGCAGGATGCGGGATACAAAATGCGTAAAATTCGTTTTGCAAAATTCCCTATCCACACTTGTAGGATGCGGCATGTGGGATGTGGGGGTGCGAGAGTGAAATTTTATATGTTTCTAATTCTGCAAGTGAAGCTCTCTGTACCGTTGATTTTGCGGGTTGATTTTTAAGCCATTGATATTGTGGTGGATTTCAACTGTGGATTTTATATTCAGATCAGGGATGTTGAAGAGTATCTTTGCTACCATTCTCGATGATTTAAAGAAGGAACAAATTTCTCTAAGAATTTTTTTAATTCCACATGAAAATTGGGCATGGGTACGTGACAGTGTGGTATCAAAGCTGTTGGTTGTGGTGTTGGGCCTGGATGGGCTGGAAAGAAAAGTGGTTATAGTATTGGGCCTTGATGGGCTGAGTTGGACAGTTACAGAGCTGTTGGTTAATAGTTCCAACATATTGTTGGCTGCATAACAGAGAAAAAATGCCATGGGCAGTGGGTAAGTGATCTTGGTTTTGATTATATCTAACACTTTTTTTATCTAACACATTTTTGGAGAATTAAAGTCACCTTCAGAAAGGGCCAGTGCGATTCTAAATAGTTGGTTTGGTCATGAGGACAGACTATATGAATGATTATGCATGGGACCCCAATGTGCATGAGGAATATGCTATGGGAGGGAATTTCAGAGTTGGAAATGCTGAGATAGAGTTTAATGGGAGGAGGTTTCAAGATACTCCCCTAGACTTTGCATCCACCATGAGAAGCCTTCGGGTGGAGATACAGAGCTATAGAGTAGACAACAAAAGACCGATTAAGGATCAGGAGGAGCAGAATCAGTTGAACACTGCCATATGCATAGTTTGACAAACAATCAGAGAAAGATGAACTCTAGGGACGGGATAGTAAATCCAAAAGTAGGTAAGAACACTTCTAGAGGAAGAAAGTGATCTCCTAGTGGGTCGTCTGACTTTGGAAAATCCACTGATGGTTCAAGTTTTTCCTCTCATGAGAATAAAAGGAAGAGATCTCCTAGTGGGTCGTCTGACTCTAAAATATCCACTGAAGATTCAGGCTCTTCATCTCATAGGGGTAGGAGGAAGAGGCGTTACCAGAACCACTCACAAGATGAATTAAGGAAGGAAAAGTTTCCTACCTTCAATGGTGAGGTAAATACTGGTCAAGAAGCTGAATCTTGGCTTCTGGGAATAAGAAAATATTTCCAAGTCCAATATTATTCTGGAAATATGAAAGCTCGAGTAGCCATTTTCAATCTGACAGGAAGAGCGTCTATTTGGTGGGAACACTTCAGGAAAGTTAAAAAGACAAATGAAAGGAATATTGTCTGGAAATAGTTCCAGAAATATTTCAAACATAAGTACCTCTCTAACCGGTACTATGATGATAAAATCAAAGAGTTCCATGAGCTAAGATTGGGATAGAAAACCATGGAGGAATATGCAAACAAGTTCTTGGAACTATTGAGGTATGTCAGGTATATTAAAGATGATAAGATAAAAATCCAGCACTTCCTAAGTGGACTGCCTATAAAGAACGAATTGAGACCTATGAACCTAGAACTCTGGAAAAGGTGATAAGAAAAGATAAGTACTACTATGAGCAAAGCAAGAGAAAAATTGACTACCAAGAAGGCATGGAAGAACAAGATGAATGAGAATTCTGATCAGAGGAAGAGAGGTTTCAAACCTCCCAAAACCCAGAATTAGTAGAAGCAACCATTCCAGGCTGAGAAGCAGCCAGCTAGAGTAGTGGGAGAAAAGCCAAGAGAACCGCAGTAGAACAGAGAGCCTCTCCAGTGTTGGAAATGCGGAGGACCCCATTTTCACAGTTTCTTTCCATTTGAGAATGTGAACGAAAGGGAAGCATATAATGTCCAAGAATAAGAAACAATGGGGCAAGTAGAAAAATCCATTCCTAGTATTTATGCAACATTAGAGGACCGTCAAGGAGATCACTAGTCAACCGTGGTTGAATTTGCAGGCAAGATTATTGAGAAATCTATTTCTATTTTGATTGACCCTGGTTCTACTCATAGTTACATTTCTCCTAGAGTAGTGGATATTTGCACTCTTAAGAAAGTAAAGCATATCAAGTCATGGTTAGTTCAGATAGCCACTGGAACTAAGAGAAACGTTAATGAAGTGGTGGAGAAATGTCCATTGGTGATGAATGGACTGAGCGCTTGCGTAGATCTGAACATTCTACCACTGGGTTCCTATGATGTTCTCATTGGAATGGATTGGTTAGAAGCTCACAGGGTGAAGATTGACTATTATAACAAGACTTTTGAATGCATGGATGGAGAAGGGAACCCAGTAGTTGTAAAAGGCATTCCAAAGGTAATTTTCGTGAGGCATATTTCAGCGATGCAACTGAAGAAGTTTTGTAGAAAAGGTTGTCAGTTGTATGCAGCCGATATTGTGGAGGAAGAAAAGAATGAAACTCTCAAGTTGGAATACTATCGCGTGTTTCAAGAATTCAGGGATGTTTTTCCTAATGAGATTCCAGGGATTCCTCCAAAGAGAGACATTGATTTCACGATTGAGCTTGTGCCAAGAGCAGCACCAGTGTCCAAAGAACCTTACAGAATGAGTACACTAGAAATGTTAGAGCTGAAGATGCAACTGCAAGAATTGTTGGAGAAAAAATTATATCAGGTTGAGTGTGTCTCCTTGGGGAGCACCAGTTTTGTTTGTGAAGAAGAAATATGGCACACTCATATTGTATATTGATTACATATAGCTGAAAAAATTCATGGTGAAGAAAAAATATCCCTTTCTGCGAATTGATGACCTCTTTGATCAAATGAAAGGAGAAAAGGTATTTTCCGAGATTGACTTGAGGTCTGGTTACCATCAGGTAAGAATCAAGGATGAAGACATCCATAAGAAATACTTCATAATAAGGTATGGACATTATGAGTTTGTAGTGGTACCATTTGGTCTCATGAATGCACCAGCAACATTTATGTGCCTTATGAATAATGTCTTCAGTAGGTATTTTGACAAATTCGTTCTTGTTTTCCTTGATGACATTCTTGTTTATTCTAAGAATGAAGAAGAGCATGAATAAAATTTGAGACTAACATTAAAATTGATCAGAGAACATCAACTATATGCAAAGCTGAGCAAGTGTGACTTCTATAAGATAGAATTAAGTACTTGGGTCACATTATTTCAGAAGAGGGTATATCTGTGGACCCTGACAATATTGAAGCTATTAAGAATTGGCCTACTCCAAAGAATATGACAAAGGTAATATCTTTTATGGGGCTTGAAGGATACTACAGGAGATTCATTGAAGGATTATCCAAGGTTGCACATGCTATCACTTCCTTGCAAAGGAAAGGTATAAATTTCTAATGGACCTCGAAGTGTGAAGAAAGTTTCCATCGGTTAAATTATCTTCTCACCAATGCACTGGTCTTAAAAGTTGTAGACCCAGAGAAATATTTTGTGGTATGTAAGGATGAAAGCGGTCAAGGACTTGGAGGAGTTCTTATGCAAGACAACCATGTGATATGCTATGAATCTAGAAAGGTGAAGGAGCATGAGAGGAAATATGCCACTCATGATCTGGAACTTGCAGCCATATTACATGCTCTCAAGATGTGGAGGCATTACTTGATGGGAAGAAAATTTGAGTTAAGGATAGACCACTATGGCCTGAAATATTTGTTTGATCAACCTACTCTAAATGCTAGGAAAGCTATATGGCTGGAATTTTTATGTGAGTTAGATTTTGAAATCAATCACATAAAAGGAAAAGAGAATAAGGTAGTTGATGCAATCAGCAGGAAGGTACAAGAAATGCATGCGGCATCTATTAGCATTTGCCAATAAGATTTGAGACAGCAGATTATTAACCATAATGCTGAAGATGAAATGTATTCGCAGGTAAAGGAAAAATCACAGCAGCAAATCCTTGAAAAGAAGTAGGAAGGTTATAAGTTAGAAGAGGATGGACTTCTTACTTATAAGAGCATAATTTACATTCCCAATGTAGCAGATTTGAGGAGGGTTGTTATGGATGAAATCCATGAAACTCCATATTCTGGTCACCCAGGATATTAGAAGACGATTGCTACAAAAAGAAAGCAATACTTTTTTCCAAGCATGAAAAAGGACATGGATGTATATATTTCGAGATGCATAAAGTGTCAGCAAGTGAAGGTTGAACATCAACACCCAATAGGTTTGTTGCATCCTTTGTTGGTTCCAGAATGGAAATGGGAAGTGATTTCCATGGACATTATAGGATTGATGATGACTTGGAGACAACATGATTGCATCATGGTTGTGGTGGACAAGTTGACGAAGGAAGCGCATTTCATACCAGTATAGTCTACGCATAAGACTAATGACATTGCTAATATTTTGATGAAAGAAATTTTTAAATTGCATGGATTGCCTAAGAAAATAGTCTCTGATAGAGATGTTAAGTTCACTTCTAATTTTTGGAAAGGATTGTTTGTAGACTTGGGAACAAAGTTGATTTTCAGCACTTCCTACCATCCTCAGACCGATGGACAGACCGAGAGAGTTGACCAAGTGATGGAAGACATGCTTTGCAAGTATGTGATGGAAAAACCATCCTAGTGGGAAGAATATTTACACCTGGTAGAGTTTGCTTATAACAATGGACAACAAGCATCGTTGGGGATGATTCCATATGAAGATTTGCATGGCAGGAGGTGTAGGACACTAGTAACTTGGGATAAACCAGTGAATAGAGTTGTGATCAGTCCAGAATTGCTCAAGGAGATGGAGCAAGAAGTTGTAAAAATCAGACAGAATCTAAAAGCAACTCAGGATAGACATAAAATCTATGCAGATAAGCATAGGGTGAACAAAGAGTTCAGTATCGGGGATCATGTTTACCTCAGGGTGAAGGAAAAGAAGATTTCCTTGAAGCTTGGGAGTTGTGCCAAGCTGTCTCCTAGATACTGTGGGCTGTTTGAAGTTCTTGAAAGAATAGGACCAGTTGCATATAGAATTACATTTCCTACTAGCACTAGGGCTCATAATGCTTTTCATGTTTCTTTGCTTAAGAAATATGTACATGATCCTAACCATGTAATAAATTGGGATGTGATGCAAGTGGAACTAGAGGGAGAGTTTGAAATTGTGCCTGTGTGCATCCTCTCTAGGAAGGTCACAATGCTATGGAATCGAGAAACAGGATAGGTAAAGGTGCAATGGAAGCACTATGGTCCTGAAGAAGCTACATGGGAGTTGGAGGATACCATGTGAATGGCACATCCATTTTTGTTCAATTCTGCGGATTGCTGAGGGCAGTACCAACAAAGCATTTTTGTTCAATGTTGTAAAGCACCGAGGACAGTTCCATTGAAGGGGGAGGGGAATGTAACACCCCAGTTTTGACCCCGTTTGCATTTAAATAATATGATGTAAACAATAATGGTTCGGAGCTCAAGGAAAATTCCCCATCATCGATTTAGTTTTTTGTTTCAATGATTAAGATTTAGGTTAATGGTGTTTTTATGCTAGTTGAACATTATAAGTTTGGACATCATGTTAAATTTGAAATGTTTAATTAAAATACTACATCCAACTATGTCAATGCAACAAAATGAGATGGGGGATTTATTTTTCCTAAGGATAAGGGTTGGGGGGGAGGGGGGGGGGGATGGGAAGGGCAAGAAGAAATTCAAAATGGGCAGAACACCCATTTCTGAAAAACATTTTTAAAATTTTCTTGGGCAAGAAAACACCAAAAAATGCCTGCCTTCCCTTCCTGCAGTCGCGTTTTCACCTTCCCCTCATGATTTGTACTGTGTGGAACATTTTGTCAAGACATTCTAGCATTCCCATAGCAAGTAAAAAAAACCACTCTAAGTCTTGATCCATCACAAATTTTCCTTTTCTGTGATTTATTTTCCTTTTCATGATTTTCCTGTTTGTTAGTCATTTCCTGAAGGCGAATGCCCAGAATCTGATTTGTGTTTTTGAATTGAATGGGAAGCAAATGATTTCATTTTGGTAATTGCTGTAGTTGGTTTGGCTCAGGCAATGCTTTGAAATTTGTAATTGTTGTGTGTGTGTATTCCTTGGATTTTGTTACTTTTGTTAATCCTAGAATTGAGATCACTATGTGTACATCCTCGTTTGACATCTGAACTGATTTGGGGAATGGAAATGGAATATGTACTTGTTTGATAAACCTAGTGTGTGAAGGAATCTCACAGACCAATCTAGAGCAATGGTTTTCTTCTTTGCATACCCTGAATAGCATTGGAAGGGAAGGCATGCCGCTAATGGATTGTGTAGCAAAGAAGGGGATGCTTCCTTTTGTTGGGTGTGTAGATGTTTAGAAGTCAGGATAAATTTGGTGTAGGTGTCCATAGCTCTATGATTGAGATCACTAGCTTAGCAGTCATTCTTTCCACCTCCTTGGTAGTTTGATCAACCCAACTGGAAGGATGGTTTGGCTGGTAGCCTGATAAACCCATCTGTTGGCTTGGCTGTGTCTCATGTGAATTTTGGATAAGTGTAAACCACTGTCTGGGTAAGCTTGATAAACCCAGCTCGAAGGATGGCATGGTTGGTAGCTTGATAAACCCATCTGTTGGCTTGGCTATGACTTGTATAAACTTTGGCTATGTGTAAATCACTACCTGTGTAATCCTGATAAACCCAACTATGTTGGCTTGGCTGAGTTTTAATTGTATCCTTGTCTATGGGGAAGTCAGATAGTGCTCCTTATTCCTTGGGGGAAATCATGTCCAGCTCGGGGGTGGCAGTGTTGCTGAGAGATTGATGACCACATTGTCTGATGGTTGGGTGGAATGTTGCAGCAACATAGTTGGTTGCAGGACAAGCTTATGTTAAAGATAATTATTTCTTGTGTTTCAATCCTTGCAACTATACTTGTTTATAAATGAATATGAATACGAGGAATGCTTGAATGGAATGTATTTGATGCAGATGCATATTTCATGAATGATGTAATTGCATAAGCAATTTTATTTCAATGAATTTTATAAGCTGTTCTGGATATAGATCGGCCAGATTTTTGATGTCTTGAATGGTCAAAATCAGTTTTAGACTTAGAAATTTTCATTAGTAGATCGAAAGTCCACAGATTTAACCTTTCCGCAACTTGCCGTATGCGGGATGCAGAAAAGTTCTTTGGAAATTTCGATCTCTGCATTTTTTTCCTTATGCATTTTCCTTTCCACAACTTACATGATGCAGGATGTGGGATGCAGGATCCGAAATGTGGAAAATTTGTTTTGCAAAATTTCCTTTCCATAGTTGCAGGATGCGGGATGTGGGATGCAGGATGCGGCATACGGGATGTGGGGATGTGAGAGTGAAATTTGATATGTTTCTGATTCCACAATTGAAGCTCTTTGCACTGTTGATTTTACAGGTTGATTTTTAAGCCGTTGATCTTGCGGTGGATTACAACAATGGATTTTATATTCAGATTAGGGATGTTGAAGAGTGTCTTCACGACCATGCTTAATGATTTAAAGAAAGACAAAGTTTCTTTAAGAAAATTTTTAATTCCACATGAAAATCGGACATGTGTACGTGACAGTGGGATGTTGAAGAGTGTCCTTGCAACCATGATTGGTGATTTAAAGAAGTGTGAAAATTGAACCCAAGAGATAGAACAATTACGCTCACAAAATTGCTAATCAAACATGCAAAATTAATACCAAAGGAGACTAAAATTGGAGCATAACACTAATCTGTATTGAGTAAGTGTACAATAGCCAACCTTTTGAAGTAATAGTCTTCTATAATATATAATTACATGAGATATTTGAATGCATAAAGATTCCATTTTAAATATTCAAAAAAATGGGCTTACCAAATCTAGTCAAATCCCCCATAGGTGCATAAAGCAGTTTCCAAATCTAAGTAGATGCTCACGAATTTGCTAAGTCAAGTGGGAAAGATAAAGAGGGATGGAAAGACAACTCATACATGCTTTTATTTGGAGAAAAGGAGGGAGGATGATGTGGGCGAAAAACAAGTCAACTACACCTAGTCTATCTTTTCCTTTTGCCTTAAATCAGAAATAAAACAAGGCAACTTTTTAGAAAAAGTAGATATGCACTTTAGAGAATCTGGAATAAAGCAGACATGCTAAATTGGGTTTCTAGGATGTTTCCCAAGCGCTCGATGACTCGGTTTTAGCATGTGTTGACTTCTAGGACATGTAGAAGGCAACTAGCATAGAATGGAATCTAGGAAACTAGGTAATAAGACAAAAATAATTAAATTAATGTCTAATGTAGGTAACTATGGGTTGATTATTATAACAAGAAGGACAAAGTTTCATTAAGAAAATTTTGAATTCCGCATGAAAATTGGGCATGGGTACGTGACAAGCATGATATACAAATGTCATGTGTGGTCATTGCCACGTACAATATTCAATGAACAAGATCTCCATAGTGGATAAAGATATATGACAATATACTGGAATCTGGTCATGAGAGCTGAAATCTCATAAATACTGGCATGATCAAGGAGGTAGCATATGTGGAATGCCGCCAATCTTGGAGGTCTTCTACACAAACCGCTATGAGTAAATGTCCCATCATGGGAATAAAGGTGTTGAGGTCGAACATGATGGTCCATTGTCTAATTACCGGTCATTGATGTATACTGTTAATAGATGCAAGATATCCAATTGATAATGATAATGGGAATAAAGGTACAAAGTGCAATGTAACAAGTGTGAATAGATGTGTTGAGGTTGAACACTTGAAAGAATCCATCGATCAGGGGACATTGATGTATTCCCAAAACTGTCGATGGTGAGAGAAACTACCCCTGATGATTGTAAGCATCAAGGCACTCAAATGGACTCTAGACTCCTATTCCAGAATAAATGATTGGAATTCGATGGAATGGAATCCGCTGGAAGGAGGGAATTAAGGAATCCCCCATAAACCAACATGAGGTACTCATCAACGTTGGATAATGTGTAAGAAATCAAACAAACAAGATTTGCACAAACCATTAACTGTACTGAGAATGGTCGACATGTAAAGTCAAGATAACTAAGGAATGCCTGACTCGGGCTAAAATTCCTTTGAACAAGAGAATAATGCAAATGGTGACTGAAAATAGGTGGCATATACTTAACATGGAAGCTGGGACATCTCTGCGACACAGGAGGTATCAACAGAGGCTCTTGTTTGTAGGAATTTTGTTGCACCTTCTATGGATAGAAACTGTTCCTCTAGTCTGAATGGTTCAGATCTAGAACAAATGGTTCACAATAAGGCTGGAAGACTTTCCCTAGAAGCTATAAACACCTGGAATGAAATATTTGATGGAGTGATGTGGTTCTTCTCTTATGAAAAAAGGTCTCCAAGGAAGCACCTACATAAACACATCAAACACAAAAGAGATCAAAGATACCAGAACATCATCTATAGATCTATGCCAATGACTAGGGAATTTGACAATAAACATGCAAGATTATAACATAAAAACTATATGGGAAAGGAACCAATTTTACATTAATAAAATGGAGAAAGAGTTTACAACCTATGCCTTATTGTTGGTATGCTCTTTCACAAAACTAACATCTTGTCTCCGATAGCTCCAACTTGCTCCCTCAAGCTCTTTGAATGAATTAAGCTAGAATATCAAAGCAACAACATAACATCACTCCCTCCTCAACCATGGGAATTGAGCCTATTTTTATAGGCTTGGAATGGATAGGGATGGTTGAGAAATTGGTGGGTTTAGTGGCTAGGATATCCTAAAAGGATGGATCTAGATCCCAACTGACCCTAGTGATCAAGGATAAGGGTTCCACGAAGCCTTCTTTCGAGAAGCTTCATGAGAACCTCCATTTTTCACTTTTTACCAAGGGCACCACTCTTTGTTCACCATGACAGAGCAGTTCTGGGTAGAACTGTGCCTTGTTCGAAGGGTAAAGGTGGTACCACCATTTATTGCCAACTCAGTTTAGGCAATGCTGAAGAAGGTACCACTTTTTGACTAAAGGATAGAGGAGGTGATGGATTTTTATATATAAAATTGATATTTGGACCAATGTTCTTGCTTCACAATTTGGGATTTAGGGAAATACTAAAGTTGGGGATCCTATCACATGCTGATGATGAGATTTAGGTATAACATAATCCCCCCCAAAGCATGAGGCTATAGGTATATGATAGGAGAGAGCTTTGAAAGAGCAAGTTATCACTTCGAGTCAAGAATCAGCTTGATCAGAGATCATCAACCAGGCATCTACAATACATCAGTACTTTTGACTCAAGAGAAAAATGTCTCTTCATCATGGCTATAGACCAATACAAGGAAGATCCATGAGAGAGACAAAAAAACATGGATACTAAAATACAACGTAGATCCATATGATAGAGGACTCAAACTTGGACATAGCTACTAGACATACAATGTAGATCTATTTCATATAGATGTAAATTTTAGCATAGCCACGACCATACAAATGTGGATCCATGATGGTACTTCATACAAAATACTCCATTGTAACCCGGGGAGAAAGCTATGAGTGCTTTCAAACAGACACCTAGGTTCTTCATCTCGTCTTCCACAAAGTATGATTCTATCCATGTGATTACAATGATCTGAAGTCGAACATGGTAGAAACTACTTGATTAATGGTCAATGATGTGAATAGTTAACAAGTGAGAGGGAGATCACCATTAATGTTAATGATTCCCAAGGTACCCTAGTACAATCTACTAAGTGTGAATAGATGAATTGATGTTGAGCACTCAGTTGAATCTCTTGATCAAAGGTCAATTATGTGAACCTTTTTCAAGAGCGAGAGAATCTGTCATTGAGGCATACAGATCTCAAGGTACTAAACTTGTTTCTAAGACTAATTCTTGAATGATTAGTTGATGTCGATGGGAATAGTCTCGTCAAAGGAGGGCCATGATGAATCCCACATTGATGACAAAAAACTTGGAACAAAGTTTTGGAATGTTGTAGATAATGTAACCATCAGACTGACTCAAAAGGTACTGACACAAAAAGTTGTTTTAACTGCAGAGGTAAACTTCTAACTTCCCTTTGAACATCAGGAGACACGACAAAAGACTTGGCAGTATTGACTCGACAAGGTGGAATACGATATGAAATTGGACAATGCATTCTCTGAAAGGATAAAAGGAGTGACATGACTCAGGAAAGTGGATCAACTCAGAGACAAACTGATTTACCCAATTGGCTGAATGAAATGCAGACAAGTGCCATGTTCAAAGGTGACGACAAACTACCATTTTATTTGCAAAATGAATTGATTCCCTTCCCTTAATCTCCCCATAATGATTGATGAGTGCCTATTTTCGTTTTTACAAGTCCAAAGAGGGTAAAAAACACTCCTTTTAGCTCGTTTGAAGACAATTCCATTCTCATACGTTTTACGAACCCGAGAAAGGAGGGGTCTGTTCCCAAACAAGGGTCTCACAGTGTTTAGTTTAATGAGTCCAATGAAAGTAAAATTAGCATCATTCATGTTTAGAGAGTCTGAAAAAAGATAGAAGAAGAGTCCAAAGGGCCCTTTTTTGTATGATTTAGTATATAGGGGCTGAAAAAGTATAAAATAATACCTAAGAGAACTCTTCCAGTCATGATTGGCTAGAGTGTTCCTTTTTCATAAATAGTCTGTCCGAACCAAAAAAGAGATAACCTACCATTGGAGACACGACTCTTCAAATACTTTCACGAGTATGAAGTAGACAAGTAATCGACAATATTTTCATATTTAGGGAGTCCGAAAAGAGTTTAAAGGAGACTCCATTAGGTCTCTTTTCATGACAAGAAGTTTTTCTGAGCCTGAAATGAATAGGAAAAAGACTCATAACTTTGATAATGAGTTTTAAGAGTGTGACCAAAGTGTCGAAATAGACGCCCGGGGAATTTTTCCATTTTTTTGGAAGTATGAAAAAGTAAAAAACAGACTCCTCCATAGACACTACTATTTATCTTTTCATCCCAGCAAGACTTAAAAAAGTCCATTAGTCTCCTAAACATTCGAATAAATGACTTTATAAACTATATTGAAGGGGTCTCCATATCATAATGATTTAAAAATATTAATAATAATGTGAAAATACCCTAAAAATATATTTAAAGCTAAATGAATAGTAAAAAACAAGTCATTTTACTATTTACCAATTTATGAGAGCATTTGGGAGACTTTGGAGCCAGATCTTCAGTCAGCCATTATGAGAGAATTCACCATCCATTTCGAGCACCGTCAGAGCCAGGTAGATGCTGGAGCCTTACTCTTTCATTCCATCATTTCAATTTTTGTTTTAGTTTGGGTTTCAAGGGTCTTTGAGCAAGCCCTAAATCCAATTTGTAGGCACCGCTCCTGCCCCTTACAGGACAGATGGTTCTCGATAAGAACCACCTATCTTCAGATTCACTTAGGCGGTGACACCTTTCTATGTAAATGGAGGACAGTCGATTCTGGCCGTGAGGTTGAGAAACTAAATGGGCAAGAAAAAACAATATATCATTGATGATTTTGATGATTGAATGTGGTTTTAACTAGCCCATTTGTTTTTTTTGGCAGGTTTTATCTGGTAAAAAATGGTTATATGGAAAGAAAGGAAACATGAAAATGATGATGCCCTAGCTGAGGGAAATGTAGGGTGCATTACTGCTTTTGAGAGGTTGTGGCCTCTTGAAGTTTTTATGCACTCCGAGTATGATATCCCATGAGAACCTGCTAGAGCATATTCTGCGCATGTGGAACCCTGAGTAGCAGTAATTTGAGGTGGGACCTCATGTATTGACCATAGAAGTAGAGGATATATACTTTGTGACAAGATTTTCTAGGTGGGGTGTTCATGTTTCATTGACTGGTTCCCAAGGAGGGGATGTGACCACTCAGTAGCTGATAAACTGTCATTGCATGTCTAGTGCTAGGATGTCGGGGAAGAAGATCCCCATAAAGGAAGTGGTGGATGATCTAATTCACACTGTATTATTTACTATGCAGAGGCTGGAAGGAAGCCAAGGGCCTTACTAGGAATCTAGAGCGCATTTACTGTATGCCATAGAAGCTATGGCACCCACTGTTTTCAACTAGGCAGAGGCACTACCTCCGGTTTTCAAGGACCAACTGACTAAATGTCGGCAAGGGGAATTGAAAGAGTTTGGGTATGGATCCATTTTAGCTTGTTTTGTTTTTGAGCAGGTGCCCCTCATGAGGCCCCAAGTGGTCTTTATAGAGTTGAGGGCCAGAGACCCCCGTATGCTGAGGTGGGTAGAGCTTGTGGCTTGTACGAGAGGTGGAAAAGTCAAAGTGAAGTTTGATGCTGGATTTTTTCACTGGTTGAATGACCAGATCCTCGTGATTGAGGATTATGCATATGGAGGTAGTGATTTCAAGGTTGACCCTGATCTACCACTTCCACCTGGTGTGTAGTTGGGGGATATCGATAAGAAACAAGACTCTAAAATGTTGATTGTGTTTTTGTATTTTCATGTTTTATGTTTTTTATAAGTAATAACAAGACCTAAATTTTCTCATGCATATTTTGGTGCAGCACGACCTGGGGGACCATCCCCAATGGATAGGCAAGTGGGAGCCCGGTTTGTTCATCGAGGTGATGACCAACTGGGAGAGTTAGAGGAGAACCTAGAGATTTTAAGCCTAGATATACCGTATACAGCTATTGATGAACTCTCGATGAGGTACTAGAGGAGCACTATGGGAGTGCCATGCTGTTTCAACCGACTGCTATGTAGAGTAGCACGGGCTATCATGTGTTATCATGATCATCACTAGATGGCGTCCTGCATGATCTATTACTAAAATATGAGATCGCTTCAAAATTTTGTATGATGTTGTATTTTCCTAAAAGCCACCGTGCTTCAGATGAGGTCTCGTGACCATTTTTTGTAAAAACATTATATATATATATACACTGAATTTGTTACCAGTGTTTATACATGTCAAATGCAAATGTATTTACATGAGTTTTATGTGTTATTTACTGTTTATTTATATTATGATGAACCATGTTTGATTTCAAGTTATGAATGAGCAATATAATAGTCTAGGATATAGTTTGCCAATGAATCAACAACTAGATTGTCTTCCCTAGGTATATGCTTGTAAGTAATAACCTCAAATGACCTTTCCAATAGACATACTCTCTGGAAGAAACAGAGAAGTACTGGGTTTTTGATGGTATAGACATGGTTTAAATGACAAACCACTAACTGTGAGTCCATGAATACTACCAAATCACGAATGTCTCGAGATTAAGGTTCAGTCAGTAGGCCTATTACTGCCTGATACTCGACGATGTTGTTGGTAAATGGACCAATACAAACTGCTATTGATCTGACTAGATCATATGCAAGGGAATATAGAACCCAAGTAGCTGAAGCAAGGTTTGGGGTATGAAGGCAAAAACCATCAATGAAGCCATAAAAGGCCATCTAATCATAACCAAGACATGGTATAAATAGTCTAGACACTAAACTCAAAACCATATTGAAAATACTAAAACACACTGAAAGTAAAAAAGGTACTTATATACACAGTACCATACAAAAATGATTTTAAGCATAGTACCTCTTCAGGTACAACCTATTGCGAGGTTTCCTGAAAGGGATCCCATCGTAATCTACGAGCTCATAAGCTCCTTTTTCAAAAAAATTCTTGATGACAAAGGGACCATACCACATTGACTCGAACTTCTCTTTACCTATTTTATCATGTCTCTGATCGTAGATCAAAACTAGGTCACCTTCATTGAAAACCCGAGGTTGAACATATTTATCATACTGGGCCTTAACACATTTCCTATGTGCCTCATTAGGCAAGGAAGCATCTCTTCTAGTTTCGTCAAGATTATTCAAGTATATAAATATTTCTTCCTCGGTGGAAGTGTTTGGTAGAAGTTTAATGCAAGTTTTAGTGATGGAATTTGGAATTGGATAGGAAGGACAACCTCTAGTCCGTAAACTAACTAGAATGGTGTAAAACCAATTTTTGTTTTTACCGAAGTCCTGTAGGCCCATAAGGCAAAAAAGAGAGTCAGGTGCCAGTTGGATTTATGATCTCCAACCATCCTCCACAACATAGTTTTTAAAACTTTTTAATGGCCTTGAACTGACCATTAGCCTGCAGATAGTAAGGAGTTGAGTTTTCATGGAGAAAACCCAGCTTGGTACTTAAATCGGTCATCATCTAATTCTGGAAATGTGATCCGTGGTCAGTGACAATAGACTGTGGGACTCCAAACCTAGCTATCACATGATTAAATAAGAAGAGGGTGGTAGTCTTACCATCCTCTGCATATGTAGGCATAGCCTCAGCCCATTTTGTGAAATAATCAATGGTTATGATGATGTAACCATGCCCCTCGACTGAGGTAGGCTTACAATGCATGAAATCAATTCCCCATTTGAAAAAAGGGCCAAATACAATGAGGGGGTGTAAAGGAGCATGGTGGGTGTACTTTTTCAGATAAAAATGTTGGTAGGGTGGGCATTTCTTAACAGACTCATGACTTTCTTTAAATATTGTAGGCCAGATTTAGCTAGTGTGAAGGATTTTCTGGGTTGCAGCCATCCCAGAAAGATGACCGTCACATGCTCTAGAGTGGAAATCATTCAGGACTTGTTCAACTTCTTCATGTGTAAGGCATATCTAGAGAATGGAATCGATACCACGTCTATACAATGTATCATTCAAGATAAGGTAGTACTTTGCGTGGTGATGAATACGACGACGATCGTCATAGGACATGTTAGACTAACATATTTGAGTTTGGAGATAAATGATTAAATCTCCATACCATGGGTCTGTCGTGCTTATCAAGAATAGGAATTCATCTGCAATGAATCAATGGGCTCAGTATCCATCAAAGCACAGGGAAGGTCACACATTAGCTTTGCAAACACCAAGGATTTCTTTGAAGTGGCCTTGGAAAAATCAAATTCCTAGAGGATGACAATCCAATGAGAATGTTTTCCCCCTAGAACCTGGCAAGTTAGAATGGAGTACATAAGGGTTTTGGTCTGCAAAAACTATGGTAGTGCAAAGAAATATGTAATGACAAAATTTCTAAATAGCAATGATTGTAGCTAATGCTAATTTCTCCACACGTGAGTATTGGGTTTCAGAATCAATGAGATTCTTACAAGCATAATATATGATGTGGTCCTGACCGTTGGGATCTTCCTACGCCAACACCATTCCAATGGTAGTAGTGGAGGTAGAAACATATAAGAGAAAATACTTTGAATAATCTAGGGGCTAGATCACGGGTGACTAAGTTAGAGCATGCTTAATATTACCAAAGGTTTGCTGGGCCTAGTCATCCCAGAAGAATGGAGTGTTCTTCTTTAGGAGACACATATAACTGTGCGTTTTCTCAGTGAAATTGAAAACGAAATGGTAGAGAAAGTTTTCCTTCCCTTTCAAAATTTGGAGTTCAATGACATTTGTCAGGGGCAGGTAGGTCTAATATAGCAGCAATCTTTAGTGGATATATCTAGATTCCATCCTTAGAAACCACAAAGCCAAATAGATGTCTTGTCTCAACACAAAAACACATTTGTGTGGATTGAGTCATATGTTATAATGACGACATTGCAGGAAAATGTCCCTAAGACGTTTAGGGTGGTATTCCCATTGATTTGAATGTGCTGGGAGGTCATCAAGATATGACTCCACAATGTTCTTAATATCGTAAAACACACAGGACATGGCATGCTGTAATGTAGTGCTGGAATTTTTAAGGCCAAAAGGTAACTTCCTATAGGAAAAATTTCCCCACGAGAATATAAATGTCATTTTGTGTTGATCGATGAGTAATATCTCAATCTGCTAATAGCAAGAAAATCCATCCATGAATGAGAAGATGACACTTCCAGCACATTTGTCGATAATCTGATCGATATGCAGAGTCAAAAAGTTGTCTTTAGGACAAGCGTTGTTTAGGTCTTGGAAATTGATACACACTCTAATAGTAACCTGATTTTTGTTCATAGGGACAATGTTAGACACCCATTCCATCAGGGGTACAGGATAAATAAATCCTACCTTCAGAAGTTTTTCTACTTCGGCTTTGATAGACCCAACTTTCCGAGGATGGACTTGGTGCAATTTCTTCCTGACAGGCTTTGCTGTGGGATAGGTTTTAATTTCATGAACCACAATAGAATGATATATCCTAGGCATCTCTTCATAAGTCCAGGGAAAAATATCTTGAAATTCTTTGAATAATGCTCTATGTGCTTCAGTTTCTTTGGTCGAGCAGTTCTTCCCTAGGTGAACATGCTCAATTGTTCCAGGTTTGACTGATATGTCCATGGGGGTTGTTTTAACAATGTTGTACAGATTTCCCTCAGATTCAGTATTTTGCAACAATACAGGTGTTTGCGGATGGGTGACAATATCAGTACTGATAAGTGATTGAAATTCAAAACCTACCGAACTGGCATTGGGAAGGAAAGAAGATCAATGATGATGTTCTTCCCATACGGGCTTACTTCCACCCATGATTTCTAGGATGGACTCATCCGACAAAAAATTCTGTGTGAGATAATCTAGAGTGGGAAGAGAAGGTTATAACCAGTAAGGTAGGTGGTAAGGGTCTGAGGCCATGAGGTGAAGGTCATCAACATGGTCATCGAAAATGAATTGGATAGCATCATACGTTGCTTGATATGGGCCAAGGGAGGATGAATCAACAATCTCTTTACCCTTGTTACTAAAGCCAGTTGTGGAAATCATGTTTACTATCGCCACTTCTGTACTAGGAGGAGGGGACTTTCCTACCCCAATTGACTGATAAGGAGGAGGTGAATTTCCTAGCATAGGGATGTTATTTGTTGTAGGGGTCATAACATCCGACATACAATAGTCAAGTTGATCAATAGTCACAATCTTCCCCATATGTGGAAATTGGAGAGTTTGAAATACTGTTGAAGAGGCAACAGTCATAGCGCAAAACCAATTCCTCCCCAATAGAAGATTGTAATCTAATGAGGAATCAACCACTTCCACCTTAATTGAAATAGTCTTTTCCCCAAGCTCAATAGAAAGGGTTGGAAATATAACATGGGGTTGGAAACCTTGTCCATCAAAGGATTTGAAAGTAGTCAGTGATTCCATCACCTCAGGAGAATCAATGGCCCTCCAACAGGAAATAGACAAGACCAAGGTTGAAGCTCCTTCATCCAGGATGGTCCGATGGACCTTTCTCCCAACTACTCGAGATGCAATCTAAAAGGAAAGCTAGTGGGATAATGTGTATTTATAGTTCTCTATGTTGAAATGAATCAAGTTCATATTATCTGGGTCTAATGCCCCCAAAGTTGTTAGCAGGTTTTTACGCTGCATTGGACAACTTTGGAGTACCTCAAGAGTAGACATTGCACAAGGTGCTCGAGCTAAATCTTCAATGACGTTATAAAATTGTGTGTCTTGGGCATTGGGATTGAAAACTAATTTCCTGAGGGTGGCCTTAGGTGGTCATGAAATTGAATCAAGATTAGGCTTTTTGATCACGAGAGGACCATTAGATGAGGATGGAGGAGAATTAGTTGAAAGAGCTTTCTCGGAAGAGGGATTTTCATCTTTATTTTCTATTGGATTGTCATATGATTGAATACAAGTATTGAAACTAATGGTATTGGAAGACATCATCTATATTTGTTCCATGGAATTAGGGATCCCTTGATTAGACATGTGGTCTATCAGTTGTTGTTGACATTAGAGGAAATTTGGGGCCTAAAATGGGCCTTATAAGAAATTTTGAGAGTTAGAATTCAAGAACTAATAGAATGAGTCAACCATAATAGTTGAATTGACATATTTTTCATAAAAGAAAACTATTTTTTTAGTTCTTATTTTCGACATATATCCTTGTGTTTTTACTCAAATTCCAGGCGGGAGAGCTCGTTGGATGCGGAATTTCATCATCATGTTTTTTCATGTATTTCTTATTTTTTGGGTAGAAAGGTCCATCAAAAGTATGCAATGTGGGTACTCATTGGATGAAAAATTAAATTCCACATCCAATGAGCTCTCCCACTTGAAATTTGAGTAAACACACAAGGAGATATGTCAAAAATACGAACAAAAAAAGTAGTTTTTTTCATTCTTCCTCCAAAATTAATAACTATTATTTTATCATTTTCCTTAGGAGGCCCATTTTAGACCTCAAATTTCCTCTAATGGATGGAAAAGGATCAGAAAGGACTACGGGTGTGGGGTTACTCCAAAAATTTGTTAATATCGTCATGATGAGGACATTCTTTTGTGAAGTGATCTCCTGCACACAATAAGCAGGGATATTTAGCTTTCCTCTTCCCTTTATCATTCTCATTGGTCGTAGGCTTAGGATTATCCTATTGGTTTCTAGGTTTCTTGTTTTTACCTTTTCCTTTTTTCTTAATTTCAGGGGTTTGTGTGCTTTGAATGACATTTACCTCGGCAGAAACCATAGGAGTCAAAGGAACAGTGGTAGAAGCATTGGGTTGCTTGGCAGGTTTTTCCGTCGATGAGGGATGGATTGAACCAGCAACCCCATCAACAGGAGTTTCTACTGGTGTCTTAGTGGGATTTGTGCCGAGGCGAGGATCTTGCAGGATTAAATCATACAGTGCTTCGTATTGGGAATAGACCAAATCCAGATACTGATCGCGACTAATAGCCTCTCTTCAGTAACAACACTGCCCATAGCCACATCTCGGGCAATAGGAGGAAAAAATGACTTAGTGAACCAATCAACTAACAGTTGGTCCAGGATGGGAGCTTTAACAAGTCTTCTCCACCTTCTCCACTCATGGATATGGTCAGATATGTGTGTGGAGGTGTTCTGATAGAGTGAAGTTAAAATATCCATACCCGTTTCATAATGGATGGGTAGCTAAAAGTGTGTAATGAAAATAGTTTCTAGGGAGATAAATCCTATTACCACCTAAGTTATACTTAGTGGTTTTTTATCAAGTGATCCTGGTGAATCAAACATGGTTAACTTGTTTAGACTTCAGAAGACCTTTGGAAGTACTTCTGGGAAGTGCATGTTGTATCATATCACATGTTCATACCCCATGGGGGAATTGTAATAAATGTTCTAGCATGATAGTGTCTGTAAAAGAATCGGTATCTTAGACTTTATTTGTCAATCCGATCAGCCTAGGGTGTTTTTTCCCTTGGCTATTATTGGTTGTTGAACAAACGAGTGATAATTTCTGAGTTTTTCCCTCCATACCTCCAAAGTTGGGGTGGTCGGCTTGGCATTTAGGCATATTGAGGTTATTAGAGTCTATGTGTCAATGTATAAACATGCTAGACATCATTTTCAAGTCATATGAACATGTCTAAGTCCCCCTAGGTGTTTTTCATTTTTTCAATTTTTTAGTTTTTTCAGTGTTTTTTATTAAAATTTAATTTTTCCAAAACTTAGGCTATTTTTTAATAGTTTAAATGGAAAAAATGATTTTGTAATAAAAGTGGGCCAAATAATCAGTTTCAGTCATGTAGGTGCTCATTTTCAAGCTAAGAGCACCATGTAAACCCATGGACCCACTTTTTCCTAGTTTTGAGTGATTTTCCATCACTCGGGTCAGAAAGCCCCAAAAATCAATTATTGATTATTTTAATTAATAAATTGATGAATAATGGAGCAAATCAAAAATCATAGATCAGTGGATTCTCAGTCGATTTGATTGAAATCAGTCAGATATGAAGCAGATTGAATGGATCTGACAAATCCTTGACTGAAGGAGGTGATCAAATCAGATCCAGAGTTGATCTTCAGCATCCTTTATGGGGATTTTCACCCTCCCTCTCTCCTCCACACGTTTTTTGCTCATCTGGATGAGTTTTGGTGGATGCTTCAGTCAACAGATTGAGGTGTCAGTCAGATCAGCTCTCTGATTGACAATTGCACTCAGTGAGACTCAGATCTGGCTCAGTTAGACACGGATCAGGCATTGATGTACTCTGCATCAGCATATTTGCTCTATCTCCTTGGGATTTGCGCCCCCCTGGGTTGGATCTCCTGTATTTTGTATATATCTAGGCACAACCTCCTCTTCCAAGCTAGTTAGAATTGGGATTGAGGTGCTACTGCTAATGTACTGTTGTTATTCTTCATTTGAAATAATGAAAAACTTTGGAGGCAAGACGATGTGGTGCCATTGCATGTGTGGATGATTATTGCCATTGTTTTACTGACACTACTACATTTAGATCCAAAATCTGACAGAAAAATCTGATGGAGCATGGATTTCTTTTTTTAAACCTACCAAAAATCACAAAGATAATTTTTTTTTTTGAAAATGTGGCCATAAGCATCGCTTAAGCGACGACTAGTCTCATAAGCGTCGCTTAAGTGATGGCTAGCCTCATAAGCATCGCTTAAGTGACGACGCCTTGAGTGAGTGGAAACTATCCTACCTAGAAAAAAATGGATTTCAATAACACACATGCATTACAATGTTCTGTGCATCATGGGTTGATATTAATGCCTTAGACATTGTTAGGGGATAAATCATGTTAATTAAACACTAAATGGATAATTGGTGTGCAAGGAAGTATAGAGTTTTCATATAAATAAAATAAGATATATTCAAAATGCAATTATGTGTGGTTCAGCAGTGCCCTTTCAAGGTGATCATGGCTAACATGTATGAGTGAGTACATGCTTGTGGGATAAGAATGCAAGGTTTGGGGATGGTTGTTAATTATTTAAAGAGAACTAACTCTAGTCACAATGCATCACATTTTGTTAAAAATATAGAGAACATTTTTAATCTTAGTTTTCAATTTGTAGTGTTGAAAAAAAGCTATTTTTGTATATTTATCATATTATAGTCAGGATGTTTTTGGGAGCATGACCAATCTTATAAAGCATTTGAGTCTTTTATCCAAAACTAGTAGGTTCCTAACTTCAAAGGAAAAATTAAAGTTACTTTTTTGGTAAAGACTTCTTCGATTTACATTTTCAATCTAACTATGGTTATGATTTAATATTATACAATGCCCATGGTTTTGGGGCACTGGAGTTTTGTATCTTAATCAATGGTCTCTATATTTTGAGCTGGAATAGGAGATTCCATCATATGTTTTAGTGTGGGAGAGATTGCCCCATATATCTTTTAACAACTATGCATTAAGAGCCTTGAGGCAATATGGAATAAGTTAAGAAGAGTTGTTGATAGAGTTGATCCAAGAAAAATTAGAGACAGTAACAGAAAAAAGTACTTTAATGACTTTAGGTTCATGGCTGAGGATATGTTAGTGAGCTATAACTTACCATGTTCTCATTAATGGGACAACAATGGACGTGTTGTCTTGTATCTCTACTTTCGATAAACCCTTTGATGTGGCACGACCCATTTAATAAGAAATTGGCAATTGGCATGAGTTGGCATGTCCCCTTTATTCATGCATTAGAGGGGTTGAGCTTCATGGAGGAGAGCTACTTTATAATATGTGAAAATATTGGCATTAGGATGATTGGTATTTATTAATTTTTCATTTGGTTTTGAAGAGTGCATTGGTTGAGAGCACATTTAGAGATTCTTCTCCAAATGCTCTTTAGTAAGCTAAATATTGCGATAATAATAAACTAGTCATTAAATCCTAAGTTTTACTAAATCAGGAACTAGGGCACATGTGATATTTTGAGGTCTTGTGCACTATATATTCAACCCCTGTGCCTTAAATGCTATTATGATGTTTATTTCCTTAGTTTATGAATGTTGTGGCGTTATTGATTTAACTAAAGTAAGTAAACTAATTATTTCTATCGTACAACCAAAAACTTAGGAATTATGCAAGTCGAGTCACCCAGGGCACAAAGTTTCCCTTGGCTCTAAGATTGACTCATCAAAGTAAACCCCGCACTTGAAGAAATTAACCACAATATTGAAAGTAAATCACTCCACTCAAAGACTCGAACTCATGATCCTTTCGGGCAAATGAGGGAAAATTAAGGAGAACAACAACTGTTTATGTGTTTTGGATTATTGGTCAGGTCGATCGGGTCTGAAGTGCTTCCTGGCAGTGGAGGGGGAGGAATCAGATACTTCCGTGGTGAGATCAGGCTTCAAATTTGGATTTAAGGTGTAGCGTTCATCAATTGCAGGGTAGGTTGGGGGTTTCGAACTTCCGACCGAGTTTTCGGCAGCTCGGCGATCGATAACCTCGGATTTTGTGGTTAACGTTTTGGATCCTCAATGGTATGTGTAAAAAATGTCATATTTTTAACATCTCTGGGGTTTCGATAATACAGACATCAAAGCTTATCTTATACAGCCATTTCAGATATAAAATTTGGGAAAATATTGCTGAAATTCAAACTGTGTGTGTTGAAAATGGATTTTTTAAAACTTTCTCTGGGGGGTTTCGATGTTAAGTGCATCAAAGATTACAGTTTTACACCTATTCCCGGTGCAAACTTAAGTGAATTTTATTCACTGTGAAAATACTGCTGAAATTTGTTGTTGTGGCTGCCATGTCGTAATCGGCGTTTTTGATGATCCCAAATTTTTGATCATGGGTTGCAACAAAGGTTTGATCTTCAAGGGTTTCAAGCATGAGACGCTAGAGAATCATTCTGTATATTTGTATCAGTTCATCAGGATTAAAGGGCAAACGTTTTTTAACATTTGGAATTTGTCCACCCTAAATAGCGGCTGCCATTGTAAGAAATGTTCCGTCGGCTAATGGGTTCACTATATGGCAGGGGCATCGACAACTAGATCAAACCCATAACTAGATATGAACTTAATGAAATATATGTGAGTGATCTGCTCATGATTGTTTATTTCCTCCAGCTTATTTCAACTTGAAGTCTCATTTTTTGATTTGGTTTATGAGTTAAAAAAATATTACTTTAGTGAGTTAAATTGCTAAGCATGCTGTTTATATTCGTTATCATATCAAAGGGTAACTTCCATCCGTTGCAGAATATTATTGACTGACAAGCTACGATGTTTGACAAACATATACAGGGAATATATTGATTGCTATCAATCCATTCAGAAGACTACCTCACTTGTATGATACATATATGATGCAGGAATACAAAGGGGCAACATTTGGGGAGTTAAGTCCTCATGTTTTTGCAGTGGCAGATGCTGTGTACAGGTAGAGTATTATGATTGCTTGATGTGTCCACAGTACTTTTCACTAGAGAGCACCATTATTATTTTTTCTGAGTATTAAATCATTTTAAATACAGGGCTATGATAAATGAGGGAAAAAGTAACTCCATTCTAGTAAGTGGAGAAAGTGGTGCTGGTAAAACAGAAACCACAAAAATGCTTATGCGTTATTTAGCTTACATGGGTGGTCGAGATGCAACAGAAGGACGGACAATTGAGAAGCAAGTTTTAGAAGTAACATAAGTGACATCCATGCAGCTGTTGATCTGGGCTGGAATAAAATTATTACCCTTTACTTTGGTTGTTTTAACTTTGGACTGTAGGTTTACTATGATTTAATAGTTTAGTATAAGTATTGTGGAATTGATTGATCTTTACCTCATCTAACTTCTAGGGAAACTACAATAATATTTTAAGGATTGAGGTGTGAGAGATTGTATTTCCATTGGTCTAGTATTCTACAGGAATTTTCTATGGATCTTTAACATTGCTTGTGCTACATTAACATGACAAGCATACCTTTTGTTTGCAGTCGTTTTGGGAATTTTGTGGAGCTACAGTTTGACAAGACTGGAAGGATATCAGGAGCTGCTGTGAAAACCTACCTTCTAGAAAGGTCCCGTGTGTGTCAAGTTTCAGATCTAGAAAGAAATTATCATTGCTTTTACCTACTTTGCGCTGCTCTACCCGAGGTGTGTTATCATCTGTCTGATGCTTTATATGGGCAATGTTTTACTATTTTGGTCCAAGACTTGGTGCCTTGGTGCAATGCTGGAGGTTAACATCATATCTACTAATATGATCTAAACTGCATTATACAATGAATCGTAGCTTATAAATTTCCTTGTGATGTTTTCAGGATATTAAGAGATACAAGTTGGGAAATCCAAAATCCTTTCATTATCTTAACCAAACCAATTGTTATGAATTGGATGGTGTAAGTGATGCTGAGGAATATCTTAATACCAGAAAGGAAATGGATATTGTTGGCATCAGTCCAGAAGAACATGTATGGTTTAAATAATCTATTAGCTCTTCATGAAACTGTTCTATTTCATGACCTCTTAGATGGGTTTTACATAGTTGACTTTGTAGAGTATGTTTTTAATTGGCTGCTTTTACTCTTTTGGCACATCTTCTGCAGCATGTTTTTAAGATGGAGCAAGAAGAGTACACAAAAGAAGAAATCAATTGGAGTTACATTGAGTTTGTAGATAATCAAGACGTACTGGACCTTATTGA
The DNA here is from genome assembly GCA_001517045.1 of Pseudotsuga menziesii. Lineage (NCBI taxonomy): Eukaryota > Viridiplantae > Streptophyta > Pinopsida > Pinales > Pinaceae > Pseudotsuga > Pseudotsuga menziesii. Next base: position 156,188 of record LPNX010502277.1, read on the forward strand.
GAAGGTTTTTCTTGTTGTCCCTGTATTTGTGTTGTGTGCTATTAATTAATTTTTGGTCTCATACTATGATTTATCATTTACAGATGCTATGTATCAGTGTTTCTTGGGCATTTATGAGCTAGTTTGGTCCTGTGCCATTCCAAGAACGATACTCAAACTGCCACTTCTAAAATGACAGTGAGAAGGTTTGGGTTGAAATTTACAGGAAAAATTGTTGGAAGCACACATTTCCTTGCTATCTGCAAATACATCAAGGCAGAGTACACAGCATTAGAGTTTGGTCTGTTGTTTTTTATTAGTAGCTCAAATCCATCCACGGTCATTTGTAAACCTATGGAAGTCAACTTAGTAAAACCTGAAGAGGCCTAATGACCATAGGCTAGTTATTTCAGATGACAAAACATACTGATTGCAACCATAGAACTGTCAATAATCTTAGCCTCCTACCTCAGCCATGTTTACCATGTTATGCAAAATACCTGCAATGAATGTCAATTACTCAAAATACATGTCTCCCACAAAATAAAGGGCAAAAAATAACACAAGAAAATAGATTTTGAAACCCATCAAATGAAATAGAGAAAAGCTGACGAGGCTGACATGTTCCAAATGAAGATCTCTGGCATTAGATTGCGGTAATTCATTTTTTTTATTATGCAGCAGATATTAATGTGGAGTCAAGTTTATCAATGAATGTAAACTTTATCAAAAACTATTGCTCCTCCTGTCAGAGCAAATTATAAAGAAGAATGCAATAAATGCATATCATTACTAAGAATGCCAATAATAGTCTACTAAGAATCTGCAATAAACGCATATCACACTGCTCATGGTAAAGAAGAGTGCAATAAATGCATATCAGAATGAGAATGCGGGATGTGATGGTTATCCTATGGAAAGATGCATGTGAAAAATCACCTAATTAAACCATGTGCACCTATAACATGTGTATAAACCTGTGTTTGGCCTCTATAAAACAAATGTGAATCCACACCCATAACTCTAATTTTAATGTTAACCTTAGTCCCAATAAACTATCAGGGATTCAGGCCTTTTTTACATTACTAGGGTTGTAACAATGTTCTTCTAGTATAAACTTTGCCTATACTTTATGATTCCTTACAAATGAGAAAACCTCACATTATGGACTTGACACCCAATGGATATGCTCACTGATAAATAGAAGTAGCAAAAACATGTGTGATCTGTGGATATTTGTCCATGGGAGAGCGAAATGATGGTTAGGGCACACAATGGATGTCCATACTTTGGAACCTCTGTGGAGAATGTTGTGAAAGATAAGTTTTTATAGTTCTGGATACATGAAGAGGCAAAGAAGATATCTGAAGGACTTTACTCAATTTGCACAACAAAAACATATCCCACAGCATGTGTGAAGCATTGACTGGCACGTGGCTTCAACCTGCTTGCGCATGAAGAGAATGTATGCCTGATGAAATATGAAACCATTGCTAGGGCATAGAATAGACATCCAGGGTGGAAGGTACCCTGTAAAGGAACAGAGATGATAAAAGCTGACATTGCACACCCATGTAGACAACAAAGTTGCAGCCCGGGCATTTTTGCAGACTCACATATTTACTTGTTGAAGTCTTTTCCTGTGAAGTTAAGGACTTAATTTAACAGAATAATTTTAGCACATTAATGTAGACCTCACAATAGGAATAGAATAAACCGAACAAATATTAAATATTAGTCACAATATTTAACAATGAAATTGTCAGTTTGCTTACTTAGCACTGTACCACAAAACATTTCTCTGAATGTGTAGAGTACACCCTGATGTTTTGCACAGTGTCTGATGGAATTCTTCAAGAACATGAGGTTAACAATTGGTAAATTGTGTTTAATGGAAAAAAGTTTGATTACTTCATTCCAAAAAGTATGTAGAAATATGCTGTTTAGTATAACTCTGTCTTCAAAATGAGGGGGTTGGAAATCTCATAGAGGAACCCTGATTTGAAGATGAAAAGAAGCTGAATACATCCTAGAGAACCAGTGACCACCAATTTATATGGTTGAAAAAGATGAGTATTATTTTTGTGTTACACTCCAATGTTTAGCAGACTTAAATATTTGAATAAGGGTCACTTTATATATTAGTGACATGTGACCACTGACCAAACCAGCTTAACATTTAGATGTTGAGGTTATGGGTCGTTGTTTAAAGCCTTAAACCATGCTAACCGCCCAGGGGTGCTATAAATTGTAATGAAGCATGAGATAAAGATGTGAGAGATGTATGCTGCGACATTTTAAACAAAGTTTCCACCATTGTCTTTATGAATATGCACAAGCCCTACTTTCGTACAACTGTTACTGTTAAAAATTGATCAATTTATGTTAGATTGACTCTAGCTTGTTATGGATATATTCAATATGATAATTACTTGGTCTCTTGGGTGTAGCAGTATCAACACCTCAGTGCTTTACCAATTGAATTTGCATCCTCACAAACTGTGGGAGCACGCAAAAATATCATAGAGCCTATATTTTGAGGCCCTTCTAGTATTTGTCATCATGTATCCTTCTAATGTTATTGAATCTTTGTCTTATGATGTTCCCTGCTAACTAAATCTTAAACAAAGGAATTATAATATACTTTATTGATAATACTTGAATTGTGGAAAGTTTTCCCATTTGCCACACCTAATTTTGCAAAAGTGTTTCTGGGTCCCAGTAGGATTGAAAAGAGAACAGTTGACTGTAAACGATAGTGTTTTTATTCAGGTATTTCATCTTTTTTGTGAAGCACTCAGCCTAAATTAATCCCTAAATTGATATACCTGGATTTTGAGATCTACATAGAATGTTGATAACCTGTGCTTAATGGACCCTCTACTCCGTGCAAATATTGCAACTTGATATTTCCATATTCCGTTCTCTTTATCATAGGTTCTCTTTATCATAGTCTATTTTTAGTAACATGTTGAATTGAAACAAATTTGCTTCTGAATCTATACTCTCGTTTTTGTGGATTTTTTTTTGGCATGTAGTCAAAATGCAATCCGACTTGAAGAAAAGGAGAGAAGTGAGAAGGAGAGGTTGCATCAAATTATGGATGAGGCAGAATCATTTAGGGAGGAATTCTACAGTAAGAGGAAGATCCACTATGAGACAAACAAAAACAACAACAGAGAAAAAGAAAAGGTGATCTACATGTATATTCTGCGTAAATCTATCTTGTTTTATATATTTTTGTATCTGCTGCGATGTGATGATGAACAAAGAATATTCTTCTTTAAGTGAAGTTTTAACTTCTATTTTGGCTATAGATAGTCATGGGATATGATTGTCAAATATTTTGCACAAATTTGATACACAATTTCTGTTTTCATTAGTATGGTCATATTGATCAGGTGATCTTTCTTTGCATTGTAGTAAGTCTAAGATGCTTGATTTGCACATTTAACTTTGGCTTTCTATATGTGAGGCCACACATTTCCTACAATTGCTATCTTCAGTCATCTAATTGCTGTCTGTAGGAAATGATCACAGTCAATGATTTTATGGAAGCCACAATATGTTATTTATATAGTTCATTCATTTTTCCAAGGAAAACATTGTTAGATTCCCCCCCACTTACCTGGACTATCGGGATGGAGGGAAGCTCAAATGCCAGCCACAATAGCGTCCCCGTTGGCAGCATGCCTTGGTTGGATGCATTGCTTGATTGAGATAGCCCTTGTGGCTTTTATATTTTGGTTTTTGCTGAGGTTCAGTGAGACATTGCAAGCTCTGGGCTAGGTTAGCCCTGATGACTTGTTTCAAAAGGGACTTGACAAGACTATTGAAGAGTTGGAAGTCATTATCAAATCTCACACACTGCTATTATGTGGTGCCTGATGATCCATTGTTGGTGATTAGTTCCTTAGATCATTGTTGAGGTAGAGTTTGGTGGCCATCTATTGCATCTTCAAAAATAATTTGACTCTTTTCATATTTTCATGTGAATTCTTATTCAAGGCAAACTAGATATCCGTATCTAGTATTTTATAAATATTATGTTTAGTTGCTTACGACTTAGTCACAAAGGTGACTAGTACAATGAGGTCCCATACTTCCTTTAATATGCTGTTATAGCGGATTTCACCACACTAGGTGAATCACACATTGTATGGCCTTCCCCTGTCCCGCTACAGACTCATTAGCCCCTATGGACCACTTTTTGTCTTTTGATGTATCCTTGACTATCCCTAAAAACATAAGAAAAATGATATACGTGGCCTTTTCCTCGATAACCACGTACATACACGGATATTCCCTCTATAGTCGCATACATCGGGATGTGTGCATAATCCAAAATCCTTTGGAGCATTCCTTGACTTGGATCCGACTCATATGACTCCTGGCCTTCCATATGCCTTGAGATCGCACGGATTCGACCTTTCAGTATCCATTTGAAAAGCTATATAAGGAACCCATTGAGACATTGAAAGCATAAGAGAGAATTGAGAGTAACGAAACTATAGTCCATTGTTGCCAGAACTTATGCTTGAGTCTGCATCCCTTTGTCCCTTGGAGCACTGTTGTGTTCTTCCCAAGCTTGACCTTTTCTAGTAAGCTTGCTATCGAAGTGATGGAGGATTGAGGTGGTGGAGGCCCAAGTGGGGGATTCAGTTTCTTCGGTTCGTAGACGTGCCGTCAGAGGTTGT
>LPNX010502277.1:161066-218425 GCA_001517045.1 Pseudotsuga menziesii
AATGTATGCCTGGTAGAGCCTGATTGGTGTGAATTTAGTCTCAGCCTGTCTGTTTACCTTGAATTTGTGCATCTTTTTCTTCCTGCACGCGGGCTTGTCACTTACAGTCGCGTATACACGCGGGTTCCTCTAGGATTTCCACATATACACGCGGGTTCACTGTGCACAGTCGCGTATACCCTAGTTTTTACCTTTTTGTGGAAGATAGTGGATTGTTGGGTGAATACTGTTAGTTTCTGAGTCTCCTTTTGCACTACCTGAGTCTGTTAATACCTCTGTTTCTGACCAGAAACGTTTTTTAGGCTAAATTTTTTCTTTTAGGAAAGTTCTTGTCATGGCATCTTTGATTTTTTGTTTGAGATTAGTGCATTAGAGTCCTTTTGCCTTAGTGCTTTGCTGGAATGCTGTTTATGTGTGCTTGCAGAGTCTGGGGTGGGTAAAATCATTCTTTTGCTTTTTGTATCTCTTTATTTTCAAAAAATCCAAAAACATTTGTTTATCATCATGCATTGCATTTTGCACTTTGCATTGTACTTGCATTAGATCTAGATTTGCTTTGGAGTAATAGTTAGGAATTCATCTAGGGAAATTTGCATTCAGCATTTGAAGAAGAAATTGTGCATTCATGTAGTACGCATACCCTATTTTCATGGACACAATGCATTTGTATTGATTGTTAGGTGTGCATTTTACTTCTTGTTGCATCATAACACCATTAGTTGCATGACCATATCCTATTTTTTGAGTAATAAAGCCAACTAAAATCAACGCTAAATAAAATGAATTACACTCTTTTCTTTTCTAGGGTGCACCAACAAGCTTAGGTTTTAGGATCTTGGAATAGTTCATTGAAAGTTAATTCTCCAAGATCACTAAACAACAACAACTAGGTGTCTGTCCAGGGAGTGTGTGAAATCCTTGGTATAACCAGCGTTCTCAGGAAGCTTCTCTCAAAAGGGAGTCAAGCACTAGGCAGTGTGAGCGGTTTCTGATTGGGATAACCCCTGGTCGGTAAGTATGTAGCACCGGCGATATAGCCAGGATTGTATTCATATCTGGGGGCTCTTTGGGGAGTTTCGGGATTTGCTACCCTGCCCATACGGTCAATCCCCTGTGAGTGTCCACCTGAGCATTGATTATATTGAGGTGACCTTAGTGACCTTACCTAGGATATCGAGAGGGTATGTGTAGAGGTTATTCTGCATGTGTCCCAGCCAGGTTGGGTCGGACATCACAGTCGCTTTGCGTGTTGAAGCTGAGGGCCACAATAATTGGTTTCGAACCTCCGCTTGTGGTGACAAGGGCCTCTCAAGCCTCTCCTAGGCGAGACATACCGACCACATTCGGGAGCTCACTTATCCAGCCCTTGTTTGCTTGCTTTTGGCTTTAGATTTCATAGTGATTGCTCTGTGCACGCTAGTTGACCTAGGGTTGACGTAAATAGAGAGTCTTTGCTTTTTGTTGAGTCATTGTGGATTCGGGTATGGTTCCGCGCCGTTCTCGTCGGTTAGCAGGACTTCTGCCTTCCACTTCTCCTCTTCCTTTGGGAGAGGGGCCTAGACTGTCCATGCGGACAATGTCACACACTGATTCACACACCATGGAGGATCATTCAGAGACTATTCCTGAGCCACCTCCTCCCATTCGTATTGACAATGGGGAACTTACTCCTACGTACGATCCTTCACCTGACCTAGTTGAGTTTGGTCCTATGATTTCCCAGATAGGATCTTTGCATGATAGACCTACTCACCCTAGGGATGATTCCCCATTGACACGTTACCGGTATGGAATGTCGGAAGATGCCGAGACTCACTTTGATCCTCCTAGTACTAGCTATGGTAGTTATGCTATGACTGGTTTTCCTATACACGATTTGACATTTCATGTTGAATCCGATTTTGAGCCTAGCACTATGCCTGGGGGCAATCCCATGCCTTACCTTGTGGAGAGGTTTGGGAGTATTAGTCACATTGCACCTTCCATCCCAGTGGTGGAAGCTCCATCTTATATACCCCCTAGGCCTAGAGTTAGTGATCCGATAGGGATACCAGGTTCTAAACGAGTGACGATAGGCACTAGTGCATTTCTTGTTACAGAGATTCCTTCGTCCTCGCTTCCGAGTTCTTCAAATGTAAACCCTCCACCTTACTCATGTGGTCCTTCGAGTCGGCACGTAGCTACGAGTCAGATCCATACTGCGATTACTAGACCAGTTGTGTCTCAAGCCTACATACCACCCGTGGTTTCAGGAGGTTATGTTCATGTTCCTAGAGGCCAGATTGCTACTTCCACAACATATATCCCTACTTCCGGTATGTATATTCCTACTTCCAGAATGTATGTCCCTACCTATGGAGTGTCTCATGGGACATCGCAAGCGGTGAGCTATGGACCCTATTATGGGACATAGTATGGATAGGTCTCTTCACCTTACGGAGGCAGGTATTCACAACTTGCTTACTCTCCTAACTATGGCTTTGTAGCTCCTACTAGTCGAGGTCCACCTCATTATGGTACTTCCACGCCACCCTATACGGGTCATACAGGAGGAGGTCACTATGGCCAAGGTCATGGTTGTAATCAATCCTATATGAACCAGGGAGTGGTCCCTAGACCTCATCATCCTAGGCTCCCTTTCCTCGCGACACTCAATCTACCTGACTTATCGAGACTTACGAACGATCCTGTGGCTCATGACCCGGGTTGGTCGGCTGTCCCTACCAAGCTTCCTTCGGACATACCTAATTTCAAAGGCAAACCAGGAGAGGATCCGAGTGAACACGTTATGACATTCCACCTATGGTGCTCTTCCAATTCATTGCATCAGGACTCAGTCCGTTTGAGACTATTTCAACGCACCCTCATAGGGCCTACAGCGAAATGGTATATAGAGTTACCTAGGGGTGCCTTTAATTTTTTCGACAACCTTGCGATGACTTTCCTTAATCACTTCCAGCTACCAGTGCGCTATGATGTTGGCACTAAACTCTTGTTGACATTTCAGCAAGATAAAGCCACCCATATTTCTGATCATATTCAGGAGTGGCATAGATGGAAGAGATTAATTAAAGCCTTTATACCGTCGAAATTCCTCCTTGAGTGGTTCCTCAAATATTTATTGCCATATATCGCGAAGGATGTTTCCACATCCGGAGTGCAGAATGAGGAACAAGCCATCTTTAGGGTGCATGAACTAGACTTGATCTATGCTCAGTCTGGTTTGTTATATGAGATTATACCTAATGCTCCTCGTTCTAGTTTCGATCCCAAGGTCAAACCTAGACCACATGTCGACGGCATTGTGGGTAGTGTAAGTAAGAAACCTGCAGGTTCGGTTGTGAAACAAGTTGCTCAGTTTTCTATCAACCAATCTGCCTCGGGACAAGCTACAATTTTGTCTCAGCCTACCCAAATGGCAAATGTACTTGCTGTGCAATCATCTGACCAGAAGGGTAACCTGCAACCCGGATGGAATAGAAAAAAGGGTAAAAACAATAATAATAAGAAGGGTGGGAATAAGAATGAGAATGCCAACAATAATGACAAGAACAATAAAAATGCTGGGAGGGGACAAGCAGAATAAATGTAAGGTTAAGTTTCCTTGCAAGCTTTGTAAGGACGATCACCTCACTTACTTGTGCCCTAGGATGGATGAAGCTTCGAAGTTCATAGCACAGGGCCCAACTGTGTTAATGAACCCTTTACCGCATAACCAAAATATGAACTCGAAGTCCCATGATCAATCTAGTGATGAAGATACACCTGAAACTAGTGGTCGTGGGTGCATTAATATGGTCCATGCCACTAAATTTGTGACGTGTGCGAAAGATTATACTTCATCACAACCCAACCCAGGAAAAGAACCTGATCCACCAGGAACCCCTTTGCATATTGAGAAACCTGCGGATAAACCTGAGGCTGCACCTCGCATTCCTAAGGGGGTACTTAAGCATTCGGGTCATAACCCAAATTCTCGAACCGTCCAGAATTATTCAGTTGTCGAGGACTTGGGCCATAATCCTTGTGCGATGTCTGCATTGGAAGTGCTTCAGAGTTGTCTGTCGCAAAGGAAGGCTTTGCTTTCCGCTCTTGGTGTGAATGGTGATGATTCTTCCTCAGTGATCAAATTTGAAACTGCAGGACATCAGCCTCGCTTTCCCTACTATGTGTCCCTCTTAGTGCATGTAGAATGTCTTAATATGATCATCAAGCATATTGTGATTGACAAGGGCGCTGCTGCTTCTGTGATGTCTTTGTCTTGTTGGAAGGGTCTTGGTTCTCCTGAGTTGTCAAAGTCTACGACCATGTTAACTTCTTTTGATGGGAGATCGTTTAGGTCGCACGGTATCCTTCCTTCTCTTAAAGTTCGTTTGGGAGGGAAGACCGTTGCAATAGAGGTCGAGGTGGTTGATGTGCCCCTTGACTACAATCTCTTACTGGGAAGGAACTGGATGTATAGTATGCAAGCCGTTGCGTCTTCCGTATTTCGCGTTGTATGCTTTCCTCATAATGGGAAGATTGTAACAATTGATCAGATGGCATTCAAGAATCTGCCTGTTAGTGCATCTTCGAAAGCTTCGGTTCTGAAAGTCGAACATTCCCAGCCGGCAACTGGGAGTGTGGGTGTAGGTATGTATCCGTCCCTCATGGGAACCTTTAGTTTTCCTGCACCCGTCCTCATGATAGGATCTAGTTTCGATGGTGCTTTGACGTCTACAAGATCAGTGCCTTTTCACAAAAGTCATATGGGAGATCCTTGGATTCTTCCTTCACCGAGTCCTTCGAGTGAGGCCATTGAGACAAGTGTGCCATTGCCTACAGTCATGATAGCCTACCAAGTTAATCCTTAGTCTACTACAGAGCCTTGTTCTTCTTCTTCGCGGATAGAAGAGGAAGACCCCTATGTGCTTCCGGCATGGGCAGTACAATCTTCTCATGCCCACGACTGCCTTGATATGGTTTTCCCTTCAGATGAAGCGATTATTGAGGCTATGTCGGGAGTTGAGCCACCATGGGAGGAACTTCATCATAGATCATATTTCCTTCCAGAGCTTGACCTTTTGGAGCATGAGGATTATAGGGAGATTCTTAGTCAGAAAGTTGGTAGACCCGTGGTTCCATTAAGCTCTCCTGGTCAGATGGCTGATGGAAACATGGAAAACATATCGTCAACTATGCCTATCAACATTTCTCAAAAATCCTGGTACAATTGAGAATGTCTACATTGGGGCGGATTGTTCCCAAGATGAGATTCGAGAGTATACCGAGCTGTTCAAGGAATTCCATGACATTTTTGCTTGGTCTTACGATGAGATGCTAGGGATTGACCCTCGGATTGTCGAACATGAAATTAAGACTTACCCCAATGCTAAGCCTTTTCGACAGCGTTTACGCGCGGTAAATCCTAGGAAAGCACCCACCATAAAGGTAGAGATAGAGAAGCTATTGAAAGCTGGTTTCATCTATCCCGTTCCCTTGACAGAGTGGGTTTCAAACCCCGTTCCGGTGGATAAGAATTAGGGAGCGATCCGTATATGCACTGATTTCTGTGATTTAAATCATGCCTGTCCTAAGGATAACTTCCCCACACCATTTATAGATCAGATTTTGGATGATTGTACGGGTAGCGAGGTGTTCTCCTTTATGGATGGCTTTTCCGGGTATAATCAGATTCAAATTAAACCCGAGGACCAACATAAGACCGCATTCATTTGTCCTTGGGGAACATTTGCGTATCGGAAAATGCCTTTCGGCCTTAAAAATGCCGGAGCTACATTTCAGCAGGTGATGACCTTGATTTTCCATGATCTCAAGTCCATTATTGAAGTATTTTTGGATGACCTCGCTGCTCATTCTCGTATGAGGATGCGTCATTCTTATCACTTGATATTGGTGTTCAAAAGATGCCGGCACTATGCTGTTAGATTAAACCCTCATAAGTGCATCTTTTGCATGAAATCAGGTCATTTATTAGGATTTATCATTTCGAAAGAGGGTATAAGAGTCGACCCTTTAAAGGTTGAGGCAATACTTCAGTTGTCTCCCCCACGAAATATTCATCATCTTCAGTGTTTGTAAGGCATGACAAACTTCCTACGAAGATTTGTTGTCAATTTTTCCAATTTGACTAGAGGTTTCATGCGTCTCCTGAAGAAGGATACTCCCTTTGAATGGGATGAGCGAGCCCAGGAGTCCTTTGATGCGCTTAAGTGAGCCCTATCATCGGCCCCGGTGATTAGTCCTCTGGATTATTGCCATGATTTCCTATTATATGTGGCCGCGTCTTTAGAGACGATTGGGATGGTTTTGGTTCTGGAGGATGAGGAGCTCCAAGAGCATGTCGTATATTATCTGAGCTGAAACCTTATTGATGCAGAGATTCAGTATTCTCATGTCGAGAAGCTTGCCTTAGCTACCATACATGCAGTGCAGCGTTTGAGACATTATATTCTCCTTCGCCAAACCTTGGTTGTTTCCCATGTCAATCCATTTCAATTCGTCCTCACACGTAGGATGATTGGGGGAAAATATAATAAATGGATTGTCATCCTGCAAGAATTTTATCTCGAATTTGTTTCGGCAAAATCAAAGAAATATTTAATCTTTGTAGAGCTCATATCAGATTTTCCGAGCGAGGCTGAGGAGTCAGTATGTGAAGATACGTTTGTTGATGAACACATTTTCTTAATCTCAATGGCTGACCCACGGTACGGAGATATCCTAGTATATATGCAAACACAGAGGACCCCTTCTCACCTCTTACGAGATGAACGACGTCGATTACCTCACGTCTCCAAGAACTACCTCATAGTGGACAATACTTTGTACCGCCGTGGAGTAGATTCCCTTTTATGACGTTGTTTAACTCACGATGAGGCTTAGGTAGTGCTTAATGATTGCCATGGAGGGGCGTGTGGTGGTCATTTATCTAGGCTTGCTACAGCTCAAAATATTTTGAGAGCAGGATATTTCTGGCCATCGATCTTCAAGGATTGTATTGAAGTGGTCAAGAGGTGCCACCCTTGCCAGGTGTTCACATGTAACATGCGCTCAAAGCCTGCCCCGTTACACCCTATTATCACCGCCAGTCCCTTCACCAAATGGGGGCTCGAATTTATGGATTGCAACCCAGCTTCGGCTGGGGGGCACCATCATATCATAGTGGCTGTTGATTACTTCATGAAATGGGCTGAGGCAATGGCTATAGTAAAATCCGACAGTGAGACATCTGCTCACTTTGTATTCAATAAAATCATTTCTAGGTTCAGGATTCCGAGAGAGCTTGTCACTGACCATGGCTCGCACTTTCAGAACCATATGATGGAAGAGTTGGAATCCAAGTTAGGGTATAAGCAAGAGCACTCCTCTTCTTACTATCCTCAAGCGAATGGATAGGTTGAAGCAGTGAATAAATCACTTAAGTCCATTCTCCAATGAACCATCACACAAAGCAAAACGAATTGGCATATTATGTTGTACCCTGCTTTGTGGGCATATCGAACCGCGGTAAAGACTGCCACTAATTTTTCTCCATATCAGCTTGTTCATGGAGTGGAATCGATATTGTCGGTTGAATGCGAGATTCCTTCATTGAATTTAGCCGTGGAACTCTTACCAGATACTTCGCCTTTGGAGGAGCATTTGGTTCACCTTGAGCAACTCGATGAGAAGCGTAGAGATGCCTTGGTGACTCTAGAGGTTAATAAGCATCGCGTAAAGGCCCAATACGATAAGTCTGTTCTTCCGAGAGTGTTTAGTGAGGGAGACTTGGTCCTTTTGTGGGATCAATCGAAAGAACCCTTGGGGGCAGGAAAGTTCAATCCTATGTGGCATGGTCCTTACGTGGTCAAGCGTGTATCAGAGAAGGGTTCCTACGAGTTAGTGGATTACGAAGGGACGGCCTTGGCGGAGCCTAGAAATGGGTTCTATCTTAAAAAGTACTATGCATGATCTTTAGCCAAGTCTACTTGTTGTATATTATTGTACAGCTTTTTTGCATAGTTAGGTCTTGTTTATCGTGATCGGGTTTGTGATTAGTTTCCATTTCTTGTGGCAGATGTCAATGGAATATTCCACCTACATAGGATTTGCAGATGGTGCAAGCCGTCACACTCAACACTCAGCCTCAGCTGCTTGGGTGATTTATACCCCTATGGGTCATGTACTGTCTTCAGGAGGTGTATGTCTACGACCATCTTCCAACAATGTTGCTGAATATAGTGCCATTATCGAGCTTCTACGGGATGCCATTTTGCATGGTGTTCTCTCTCTTGAGGTACGTCTTGATTCAGAGTTAGTGGTGTCACAACTCAATGGTTTGTACCATGTTAGAGATCTAACATTATTGAGGAGATTCTTACGTGTGAGATTGTTAGAACGGTAGTTTGAGAACATAACATATATACACATTCCAAGAAATTATAATCAAATTGCTGACTCATATGCTAACTATGTGTTAGATTGGCATTTGTTTCATTCATCATAAATTAATCACAAACACAATTTTTACACATGTAAATAAATAAACCGATCACCATAAAATTTTTTTATATATATCAAAAATGTGGTAATACATAATGTCATAATACAAAATTAGGGCTTTGAAAGCCACCATCAAATACACGATAGTACAAAATAGATACACTCCCAGGTGCCTAGTCCTGTGGAGGTGGATGAGGGTTGTGATCATGATATATCACCATGGCTCTAGCTAGCCGCCGGAATAAATGCACCCATGTGCGTGGTACACCCACCACCTGTCTCTACATAGCCTCAGGCAAGTCCTCGACTTGCGCCATGGGAATCCTATGAGTTAGTTGCACAAAGTTGGTATGGATGCTTTGGAGCGTTCGCTCCGCATCCATACCGGTGATATTGTCTCCTCTTCCCCTCCGTCTATGACGTGGGAAGCCCTCTGGTCGCCGTGGTCCCACATATGCACATGAATGGTAGATGTCATTATGTATTGTCACCCAAAACCATGTCTTTTTGATTCCATTAATCAAGAAAACACAAAAAAATTAAATAATTCAAAAATTTTAAAAAAAGAGTAAGGGTCGAGATTCGTTACCTATGTCTCCATATGCTGATCCTGGTGGTAATGGAATGTCCGGATCCCCCCAGAAATATATCCCTACATAAGGGTAGTCCTCTATGGCAACAATCTGTCATCGCCACCATGGAAAAAAGTCTGCTGGATAAGGGTTGGCCACCCTACCACCCCCTAGTCTGCACATCGCATCTATCCAACGTCGTTGGGCCGGATCTCAAACCCCGTGGATAGGAACATCCACTCTAGGGCTCAATCCTGGAACACGCTCGAAGAAAAACATGCTCAATATGCTGCTGAACCCGATTTTTCATATCCTACCTACCTTGCACTCACTGAGCTGGTGTTTCATGTTGCTCAATAGGGAAGTGCTCCAGTCATAGATGGTCGGTGTCATGCACTCCATCGCATAGAACATCAGTGGCCAAGAGGCCTGATGGAGTGATGCTAAGCCTGCTATCCTGCCCAACGTCAGTAGTATGGCCTTTAGGCCCAGCACCTATATAGCGTTGGTGGGAACTTGGCTCCCCACCTTCTCCGTCTCTGGGTAGCAGTACACAGCTATGTACTCATCGATAGTCAGCCAATGACCTGGCCCTCCTCGGGCATGAAGGTTCACCATCTCACCTCGCCGTGATAGACCTGTGATAAAATAGATATCCTCCACCTCAATGGTGAGGGACATGCCGTCTAGCCGAAAGGACTCTGAGTCCGGATCCCAATAGTCTACCAGCATCTGGAGTAGCCCTGGTTTGGCCCTCAAGCCACCTAGGCACCAAAACTTGTAGAGTCCACATCTTCTTAGAGCTTCTTAAGACATTCTGTCAGCCCTTACTGCTTCCTCTACGTCACCATGCTCACGTTCTCACCACTCTAGCACCATCCTGCATGAGAATTTGACTAAAATGTCCATTAGATTCATGAAAATCCTTATGCACGGCGTCATACGTGGCTGTTTTGAAAACAACCGCATATGTACGTGGTTTCTAGTCCTTTTTCTGTGTATAGCCAGCCCTATACGCGGAAAAATCCTCGATACTTGCGTGGGCCATAGCGCTCATGTAAGTTTGGCCTTTAAAAACTCATTTAACCATGAAAACTTGTAAAAATTGTATTGAAATGCAAGCAAAGAACATGAGTAAATACTTGGAAGAGACGGTTGTGAATTCCGTCGGATGGATCTCCTGGAATTTGCAGTTTAATATCAGAGCTCCAATGGGTAAAAGTTTCAAATGATTTCTATTTTCTACTATTTATAGAAAAATTTTACCCCCTTCCCTATAGTTTTGACCGTTTCTAACCATTTTGGACCGTTTCTGACTTAATCTGTGATGTAGAAGACCAATTTTCAGCGCCGTTTTAGCCTTTGGATTGACCCATTCGTACTGATCTCAGGTATAACGTCTATACTGGCATATAGGTTAGGTTCACCACCGTTTGCATTTTGCATGACCTTATGACCATGTCACTATATCCTTAGGTACGAACCCACTCTATTATGTCACAGAACCTTCTTGCTGCTATAGAAGTGGCATGATATGAGTGGTAGAGCCTCACCTTACATGGGTACCCTAGTTAGCGCCTTATTTGCATTTGGTGCCCATGCCGATGTTTCCCCCTTCAGGGTGTGGGAGTCCGTTGTATAGTATTGCCATGACATTTAGCAAGAGCTTCATACTCCTCTTGATCTTATGCTGGCCGTGACCCCCCGGACTCCCTTGTATCAAGTTGTGAATTCTTATTCAAGGCAAACTAGATATCCGTATCTAGTATTTTATAAATATTATGTTTAGTTGCTTAAGACTTAGTCACAAAGGTGACTAGTACAATGAGGTCCCATACTTCCTTTAATATGCTAAGAACTTTTTAACTGCCTTGCTTTCTAGAAAGGCTTTTCAAGATGCTCCTTAATGGTATAAAATTAAATATCTGGTCATATATGATGTAACCTAACTATACAGTATATGATACCTAATTTGCTTGGGTTAAGGGTTGAAGTTGGCATACCAGACTTACATGTTTGACTTGCTCCCAAGCAAAATAAGCAAAACTGATTCAAGGTGAGTCAAATTTGTGTTGACTGTGTTAGACTTGGGTCAAAATCAGTCAACTTGAGTTCACTTGCCAAATGCCTGTATATTCCCAGAAGCTGTGGCAAATGAATCATTTTTATTTTTAGTATTTGTCAAGTGTTTCCTGAGCTGAGGAATGTAAGCCAAATATATCCAAAAGACTGGTGTTGTTCTTTCTCAACACTTTTGAGAAGTGTTAACCTTCCTCCCAAAGATATTTATTTATATGATATGAGATTATCACTGGGCTTCGTATGGTGGAGCCTTGTTCAGCTAGTTCATCTTCAGCACCTTACATAACTGATGGTAATTCAAAGAATTTATCTGATTTATGCTCTTTGCAGGCATGCTTCTTTAAAGTTATTGTCCATACCATTTCTTACAGTACACCTAACAAAGTAGAGGGTATAGCCATCCTAGCATTATTTTCTCAACATCAAGGCATATATTCTATGTATTTATATATAGCTAATGCCTTGTAGGATCAAGCAAGCCTCTAGAAAATAAAGTGCTTCAGCAGTCTGAGTCTTCTTCGCAGACAGAAAAGATGATGACTGTAAGATGCTGAGGTTTTGGATGAACTTCAAAAATTATTTTCTTTTGTTCTTGATATTGGGGCTTATTGAAATTACTTTTTCAGGTCTCAGAAGGTACTGTAGAGAAAGATGACGTTATAATTCAGCTAACAAGGGAAGAGATGGAGTCATCTTTGGGACAGGTCAGTATTATGAAATGAATGTAGTATTCTGAATTTTTTTGCTTTTAAAGTAGTCGTCTAAAATGAAATTAATCTTTAGTTCTTGGATCTCACAGAAATGCAGCAAGCTTTTAAACTGCCAGTCAATTGAATGGAATGATATATTTCATCCATTTTATGATGCTCATGGGGCTCAACATCAATGTATCACTATTTTGTTGCTCCCTATAGCAAATTTTTCTAGGCTTGTACTTATTGTTTGCTAATAAATTAAATCTAAGCCTAGTCCTAGCTATATCAACAACACTTGTATATATTTTTTCCTTAGAAGTAACTCTCCGGGAAACCTCGGGCACTTTATTCCTATGATGGTAACCTAGAGTAAAGTGGGCAGTGTAGATTTAGTGCACTTGATCCGGTGGGAATCAAACTGGTGACTTGCACAGCCTATTGGATTACCGACAATGTCCTGGTAATAGTGACCATACAAAAGCTAGATATCTGGACATTACCTAATATTTTAATTGTATTTCTAGTAAGGTTTCACAATCAGGGAAACCAAACGTATCATGTTAAGACATTTGTTGACTTCCCTACAAATGGATTTGACCTGTCGAAATTTGTTGCAAACAAGAATGACACCAAAGGTCATATTTATAAGCTTTTTGCTATAACCAACCACAATGGTACTTTGAACGGTGGACATTATACAGCCTATGTGAAGGTAAGGATTCGTTGATGATCACTGGATAAACATGCTGTGGAAACTTGTTTGCATTGGTTTTCATTCCATCTCTCCTGTTTTCTGTGTAGCATCGACATGGGTGGTAAAATTTTAATGACGACAATGTTTCTTCCATTAATGAAGAAAATACAAAGACAGATAAAGCTTACCTGCTTTTTTACAGACGAGTCCACACTGAATAGAACTTTTCATGTGGAAAATAAGCTGCTCTTTAACATTATTTAGCTGATTATCTCAGCGTGCTTATTGGTTTGGATGATGCCAAAAAAATTTGTTCACTCCTATGCGATCGGTATTTTGACACTGTGTAACATCGTGAGCTCTTATGCAGTATTTAAAAAAAAAAAAACTTCACTACCGTCGCTTAAGCGACGATTCTCCATGTCGGATAAGCGACGCTTAATGTTTATACACATCAGATAATCGACGGATTCTCATGTCTCTTAACTGACGTGTAATCTTTATATTCATCGCTTAACCGATGGTGCTTCATGTCGCTTAACTGATGCTTAATCTTTATATTCATCGCTTAACTGAGGGTTTCTCATGTCGCTTACCCGATGCCTTATATTTAACCGACGGTAACTAAGGTGTCACTTAATCGACGGATTAAATAGATGTCGGATAACTGACGACAAGCCACCGATGCTTAAAAAAATCATAGTGTCATACATGCGACAGGGAAGTGTCAAAAATCCGACAATACGGCCGTCGGATTTTTGGTCGAAATGTAGTAGTGTGAGGTAACCTGTATCTGTGGTCATTTTTTGCTAATTGCTTGTAGATCTATTGTTAAGATTGATAATAAGATTATTATAATCTTGATAGGAAAGGTGATCTTCAATAAGTTTATTAACCATCTCTTTCCTTTGACACATGTTTAGAGATATTGATTTAGCATGTCCTATAAGTTTATATGCATGTTATCTTGAATCTCTGTGTATGTACTAATCAGATCTCACAAGTTTCTTGGCAAGTTCTTTGATTTCAGCTGAGTTGCAGGTTCCCACATTGGAGAGGATGCTGATCTAGTTTGTTTCTTCACTCTCTTCAAAACCTTCCAAAAGGCATAGTCCCTCCACATTCCATCTGAAAGCTCCACTGTGGATCTTCAAGGAAACCAACATTTCTTTCCTCCTCTTCCTCCCTCAAAATCAACACTTTACCCGGTTACTTTGTTCGGTTCATAGCTTTGATTTCATTTGGGTCTGTTTCATCAAAGTAAAATATACATATATATGATATTTAATAGCCTATATTCTAGATCCTACACTCAAAAAAGTTTCTTAAGCATTCTAGATCTAGCTTTAGGGAAATCGTCTTTTTGCATGAAATTTAAAGAAAACTTGTAGATCACATGCATTAGATTTCCTTTCACTGTTATAAATTTTAATATTCTACAATATCAGTGCATATTTCATTGGCTGCACAAACAGAAAGCCAAGATCCCAAGGAAAGCTTTCTTTCCTTGGTTCCTTTTCTACCTGTTTAGGTAGTTTTAACTTCATTTTTTTTGAGATAAGGTAGGCTGATCCAAAGGTACTCTTAAAGTGATTTTGGGTGTATTTTATTCTAATATTCTCACTATATTTTATCAGTTCTGATATAAAATAAAGGAAGCTTCTGTCCGAAGTGGTCTCAGGAGCGTTCAAATCCCCCCAGGGGTCTCCCTTTTCACCAAAAATCTTAAATTTTTTGCAAAGTTGTAAGATCTTGGTTTCAGCCTGTATAAGGACCAAGAAGTTTCTGATTTTTCATTTCACTGATATTGTAACCAATAATAAAT
This sequence comes from Pseudotsuga menziesii, assembly GCA_001517045.1. NCBI lineage: Eukaryota > Viridiplantae > Streptophyta > Pinopsida > Pinales > Pinaceae > Pseudotsuga > Pseudotsuga menziesii. The sequence continues at coordinate 175,419 of LPNX010502277.1, forward strand.
AAAATTATTTTTGGAATAGGCTCTTTCGAGCCCATTCCCCATCCCCCCTGGGGGGATTTGCATCGGTGTCCTTTTCGTCGCTTTCTGCTCATTTCTTTTTTAAAATAGCATTGATATAATTTGTAGGGTAGTATACTTGATTTTATTATTAATTTCATATTCCACTTTTGGTTTTTTCAAAGTAATCATAATACTTACCCCACGATTTCTCAATTGACCTGAAAGGGGAAAGAGATTCGTGATAGGATTAATTAGAAAACTAGAATTGTGTATCTATTTATTTTTGATCATTTAGTTATCAACAATTATAAAATTAACCCCTCCTCGATTCCTCGATTGAGATCCACTTGGATCGAAAGAGGTTCTTGGAGGGTTTTCCTTTAAACAAGAACACCCAGTTTAAAACTTACTAAAATTTACAAGACTCTAGTGTGTATGCTTTGCACTTGGCTATGGTTCATCCGATCATTCAAGCTGTATCAAAATCACTTGAGTAACTAGTATAATTAGGACTCACTCTCCCCAACTGACAAACCATCAGGTGAAAATCCAACACCTAGATCAAACCTTTACGGTGGCAAAATACCCAAAGGAAGCGGGAACTTCTGAAAAGTGACCTCAGGGCGCCGATCTCGATCACACCCTAATGGGTGTGTTACGAACAATATCCCTAGAGAATCCATTTAAGCCCACATATTCCTTGCGGGTAGCCATGAAGGTTTAGTTTTGGACATACTCCATGTACTCTCGGGTATATCTGGAGTCCCCCTTTTGCCTAATTTAATCAACTCATACTTCAAATTTAACTTAAAACATACCAAGAGGCAATCACAAAACACTCACTCCAAGCACATGCAAGTACATTGTTTCTATTTTTTGACTCCATTCTATGGCACTGGTTACTTTCTTGTTTTATATATATATTGTGTCTTAGCATTGTGATTTCGTGTGTTCATCTTTTATATCTTGCCATCTTGGATTATCTATAGTTAAATTGCAAACTCCTAAGCAAATCTTTCATTTTAACATCATAGCACTAAGTAATTATCCTTAGTAACTTAATAGGGTCTACCCCCCTTGGCTCCGTTAGGAGTTGAGCCTAAACAGAGGAGTCAAGAACAAGGTGACAGCCTTGACTCGAGACTTTCCCCCACGGACACACCGAGTGGCTTGAAGATTTCTACCACGTGACCCAGGTGTGTGAAAGGCGGCAACAAAGTCCACACATGAATGTTGTGGAAGTTCAATGTACCATTTCACAGCTATACCGATCAATGTGCACTGGAAGAGTCTCAAACAAACAAAATCAGCCATTAAGGCGTATGAGGAACACCATAGATGGAACGTCATAACATGGCTTTTAGGATCATCTCCCTGCTTTCCATCGAATTTTGGAATGTCCAATGGAAACTTTACTAGAATTGCAGGCCATGAAGGGTTGCGTCGAATGGGATCGTTTATCAATTTGGATAAATTAGGTAAATCGAAAGTTGCTAGGAAAGGTAACTGACGATTGGGTTCCACATACTGGTAGTATTGATAAGGCATGTATCCACCAATAGGAACATATGTTGAATGATATACAGGTTGTTGAAATGGATGATGTACTTCCCAAAGATTGACCTCCAGGATTAGGGATGCCAATACCACCAGGACCATTAGGACAATTAGGAGGAGGACCACTAGGACCCCCGATACCACTAGGACCACCATGATCATCAGGACCCACAAGACCACCAGGACCACCAGGAGCATCAGGAGCATCAGGAGGAGGACCACCAGGGCCACTAGGACCGCTGGGACCACCAGGACCCTCGATACCACTAGGACCACTAGGAGGAGGACTAGAAAGTATGGGATGACTAGAGACATACCTAGAATTCAAAACTGTAGGACTAAAATTGGAGGTTTGACCTGGATTGCGAGAAGTCTCACCATATGCTGGATGACCATCAATGGAAGCTCTAATTTCATCCACAGGCCAAGGGTCTATGTTACGGGGTAATCTAGCCAATATAGATTCATTATGAGGTGCAGGTGTAGCCAAAACGCTATCTAGCCTTTGCATTCTCTCTTGAAAATCTTGTGCATGGTGAATAGATGCTTGGATTTGTCTATATTCTTCTTCACCTAGAGAATTTTGTTCATGAGACGTTCTATTAACCCCAAATGAGGAAATGTCCTAACCCATGGAAGTTCTCCAAAATGGAGCATCCAGGCCATACTTAGATGCATTAGAACTATCGTTATGACCTTCATCCATAGGAGGCTATTGAGCAAAGGGATTAATATAAGAAGTGAATTGGTCTCCACTTTCTACAACTGTATTTTCTTCCTCATGGGAACTAGTTGCAACTCCTTGGTTGATGGCTCCCATTGGACTTTCTCTTGTAACAGGAGGAAAATTGGGTGGTAAGCTTTGATTCCTTCTGGAACGTCTCAACTAAAAGTCAACTAGATTGTATCGGTCACTAAACTAACCTAGGTGTTATCAAGAATTCTCAACCAGTGTGGACACTTCTTGTTCCTCTGCAATGTAAGACACAACTACAGAACAAAAAGACACAGCAACATATCCTTTCCTTGAATAATTAAATCAATTAACATAAAACACATTATACCTCAACCTTGGATCCATTAGTCTTCTCTCCAGAAAGTCCTTGCAACAATTTAGTATCTACAAAAGAGATCACAAGAAAAACAAAAGGGATGAGAGCATCATGATAACTTACTATCCATATTGGTGATCAAGGAATCCAATAATATTTAATTACAAACACTACAATCAAATATAGGAAAGGGAAATGTCTTTGTATTAATATATGGATGAGAAAGAAGTAAAACCAAAAGACTTGATGTTGATGGCTTCTGTCTCTATCAAGAATGTCTACAATCTCCTATGACTATGAAGACCTCTCCAAACACAAGCTACCTATACTTTTCCTCTGATTCAGACTTCAAACTAGTAGCATAAAGATGCTTTTTCTGGTCTCCTTCACTCTCCTCATGAAGGATTCATTTATAGGCCTAGAACCCATGGTATGAATTGAAAAAAGGATAGAATGAGATCCCTATAAGTGAGGGAGGCGAACGCCACCTCTCCTAGGAATATAGGAACTAATTCCATGAAGGATTGCATACAAAAGATTCTAGAAACATCTTGTTTTCCTTTTTACTAAACACCAACGCTCTTAGCCAAACTGAGAGGAGCATCGACCTAGGGTTTTTTCCAAAAAAGAAGGAGAATGATGCCTTTTGCTCAACTGAGACAGGCGTCACCAACGCTCTGTGCAAAAAACAAGGGAGCGCCGTCTCTTCTAGGTCAAGGAAAAAAATGGTCAAGGTGACCTAGACTAGACATTTTTGGAGGTTAGCAGGCATCATGCAATTCTTTTGAAGGATGACAAGCAGTGTGATATTTTCAAGTGCAACAAAATGCCCCCCAAAGTATGAATCTAGAAGAAGATGATAGGTGAAATAGTTTGCAAATTTTTTCGTTTGATACAAAGGAAAAGAGAGATAGACTCATATAGGACCAGTAACTAATTTTATCCAACCCAATCATAGCTATATACCAATACACTATAGATATATGTTGATGACCATGTCATGGTTACTAATGATACACTCTATATCCATGAATAATTTCTACAAGAAGTAGCACATAGCTACGAGATATACAAAGTAGATCTATGCCTCTCAATGTCAAATATAGAACACACCCACCAAACATACAATGTATATTCATGTCATGACTGTGAATGATCTTCAAATGCAACCTGATCATAGGTAATGATGATGAGAAATCCTAAACACTCAGGGTCTTCATCCCGATCTCCAAATGATATGAATCTAACCATGTGATTCCAATGTATTGACATCAAACATGGTAGAAACCACTTGATTACCAGTTGTTGATGTCAAATGTTAACAAGTGCGAAGGAAATCACCATTGATGTCAATGATTCCCAAGGTATCTCAGTACATACCATCGAATGTGAATAAAGGACTTGAATTCAAACACTCAATGAGATCTTTCAATCAAGAGTCAATGATGTAAACTCATGTTGAAAGTGAGGTAACCATCCATTGAGGCATGTAGGCCCAAGGTACTGTCTAGGTTTCGAGGTCTAACTCCTAGATAATGATTTGAAGTCAACAGGAATAGACTTGTCATAAGAGGGCCATGATGATTCCACATTAGGGCCATGAAACAAGGAACAAAAGTTGATTTGAAGTAATGAATTGACTCAGACAATCACTGACTCTTAAGGATAAGCAAAGTTACTGATGAGTTATGATCTTAGGAGAGACATCCTTTGAACAATTTGATGGCACGCCACATGACTTGGCAGCTTCGACTTAAATGAGAATAGAACTAGGTGTAATGCAAGGAATTTGACAAAGAATTCTTTGAATTGACTCAAAGGAGTCAGGTGACTCACAAAAGTGGATCGAATCAAAGACAAGATGAAAACCCAACTGTTCAGATATGCAAATGCAGATAGGTTCCATGTTCAAATGTGGACTGTCGAGTACTTCCATATAAACAAACGAAAACCATTCCCATTTCCTTTAATTTCCCCACCTCAAAAGGTGAGTGCCTCTTTTCATTTTTATGAGTCCAAATAGGGTAACAAACACTCGTTGAAGCTCATCAAGTGATGAGTCCACTCTCATATTTGTTACGAACCTGAGAAAGGAGGGGTTCATTCCCAAATAGGGTCTTTCATCGTGTAATTTTGTGAGTCCGATGAAAGCAAAATCATTTGTCGTTTCATGTTTAGAGAGTCTGAAATGACTAAGAAGACTCCAAAAGATCCTTTTGTTCCAAAAAAGAGATAACCTACCCCTGACTAGTCGACTGTTCTGATTCTTTTACAAGTGTGAACACAACAAGTTTGTTTGGAAATATTTTTGTGTTTTTAGGAGACTAAAAAGAGCTTAAATATAAATCCCGAACCAGGTTCCTTTTTATAATCCATTTTTTATGAGTCTGAAAAGGAAAAAAAAATATACTCAACACCTTTCTACTGGAATTTTAATGAGCATGTAAAAAATGTAAACAACACTCAGTACTTTTTCAGTTTTTCTCTAAGCTCGAAAAATACAAAAATATCTTAAAACATAACCATGACCCATATCCACCTGAAAAAACTTAAAAAACACCATCAAAAGTCATTTTTCATAACTATAGAAAGTAAAAAAAAACCCACTTGTACCAAAATGATTTGGATTTCAAAATAAAATAAATTACAATATATTTTTGAAAACTCCAAACTTTCTATAAATAGGAAGGGTAGGTAAGTTATTTTTACCACTTGTTTTTTACCATTTGGTGAGTTTTGGAACCTAGCTTAGATAGCAAGAGTTCCTTCGTCAGTTTAGGAAGGGCATTCTAATTCATTGTTGCTTCATTATCCATAGAAGAGGTAAGCATTTGGTCCTTTCCTCTTTTCATGTTCAATAAATTCCATTTTCTTCTTTTGCATCATTTAATTTCAAGTCCCTAAAATGTTTTTAAATGGTTTAAAAGAGAAATATAGAGGTATATTTTCTTTTGCAAAGATAGGATAGATTATTTTCCATCCCCATAGAGATTTTAAGCCACAACAAAGGGAAATATTTCTTCTTTTTTAGGGTTTTTGGCTGTCGATATGTGTCCCCGATGGCACTCTGTCATGATGGGACAAGAGAGTCAATGACGCTCTCTCCACAACAGAAAGGCACTTGAAGCTTTGCATGCCAAAGGAAAGAGTGCCATGGTGTTCTGTGCACAAAATCCAGCAGTGTTGCAAGAAAAGGGAAAATAAAAATAAAACCCTAGACCATCACAAAAGACAATTTTTCATGTTTATAATATTGCTTTTTAATTTATAACACCATTTATATTTCTTTCTTTTGCCGTGATATAGTTACTAATCATGAATTTTACATGTCACAGGTTCATCATGGTAATTTGGACAGAAAGGGAGCATGAAGTCCCAGACACCCAGGCTGTAAATGACCCAGCCACCATTGAGGATTTATGAAACTGTGGACTTCTTAAGTATTTCTGGATCCTAGGAATGAAAGCACATGTCCATCTATTGGAGCACATCATAGACATGTGGGATCCTGAACAAAAGAATTTTGTGGTAGGAGTCCACATCCTACCTATAGAGATAGAGGATATTTATTTTCTAACCGGCTTATCTATGAGGAGAAGCCCTATGGTTCTATCTAGAACATGAGGGGGAGAAGGTTCCTTGGATGATATCATCAATCAGCATTGCTCATTGGGTACAGAGTCCCAATCAGGAAAGCTAAAGATCAAGTCTCTAGTGGATCTCACCTTGAGGATAATAGTATATACCATTGGCAAGGTGGAAGGTACTCGGGCTGCCCACCTTACTAGTAGATCACACATGCTATATGCTTTGCAGTGCATGGAGCCCACTATGTTCAAATGGTGTGAAGGCATGTTGGCATGTCTAAAGAGTCAACTAAATAAGTGCAAAATAGGGACACTGAAGCAGTTTGGTTATAGAGCAGTGGTGGTGTCTTTCATCTTACAGTGGGTACCTCGCATGAGGCCCCAGGTGACTACTACCAGACTGGATCCTGAGGATCCAAGGATGCTTTCATGGGTGACATCTATGCCTAGCCTTAGAGGTGGAGGACCTAAAGTCACTTACGTTTCCAGGTTCTTTCGTTGGTTGAGAAACTAGCTACTTATGGTGGAAGACTATGCCTATGAGGGGGTAGATTTCCGAAACGACCCGGAGCTAGTCTTTCCTGAGGGGGAAGTGTGGGATGACCGAGGTAAGAATACACTATCCACTTATGAAATTTTATAATTATTTCATTTTTATGTTTTCTCTAGTACTGATATAAAAATGTTTTTCATGCAGACATTGGGTCTATCCGCCCATTTGGGATGTCACCTATTGCTAGGCAAGCAGGTACCCAGGATATGATGGTGTGCCTCTCTGAAGCTAAGGAAGAGATTGGATATCTTGTGGAGAACCTGCAACACTTGATTGTGGGTATCCTTGACATGACCACTGATGAGGTTCCTAGGAGTTATCAGTGCCATACCATAGGTGTCTCCAGATGGTTCTCCAGACTACTTTGCAGAGTGGCCGAAGCCATTGCGTTCTATGATGAGCACCAGGAGGATTAGTCTACCTTGACTATCATTTGTTGTATATGTATTACTGAAAGCTTTGAAGCTTCAAATTTTGCACTATGCACATGTATTCTGAACTTTTTATGGTCCTGAAAGGGCACTAAAAGCTAGAGATGCTTCAACCCAAATTTTGTATCTCAGTGTTACAAATTTATATATATATATGATAGACTTTTATATTTACAGTTGTGTGTGGAAAATGTGATGTGTGGAATAATTTATCTACTTGTCAATTTACACATGTTTTTATGTTTTCAAATGGAATTTTAAGTATGTGCAGTATGACAATCCAAGACATAGTTAGCTAGGGAATTTACCGTAGCATTTAAGTGTCTTGGGATGTGATGATATGTAACTTGCTCAAAACACCTCTCTAACAACCTAAATATTTGGAAAGTATGAAGAAGCATGGGGTTTCGAATGGTGATTCGGTTAAGCTGATGGACAACTAGTTGAGAGTCTAGGTAAACCCTAATTTCCCTTACATCATTAGCTAGGGATTCCATCAGCAATCCGATCAAGACATGGTATTCTACCAGATTGTTGGTGCAGGGACCTAAAAGAATACCCCCTAAACTCACCAGCTCACTTGTAGGAGAGTACAATACCCAAGCTACTGATGCAAGGTTAAGAGTATATTGATGAGCACCATCAAAAAAACCAATGAAGGAAGTCATCTGTCCATCAGAAAAAAGACATGCATAAGTAGGTTTTTATGAAAAAACACATTTTAAATCACACAAAAGACACACCTCTCAAAGCTTAAGACACACTAAAAACTATAAACAATATTTACAAAATACTCTATGCTAGATGACCTAGGCATAGTATCTTTTGAGGTAGAGCCCATTCTGGGGCTCTCCCAAAGGTATCCCATCATAATCAACCAATTCATATGCCCCCTTCTCTAAAATGTGACTGACAATATAGGGCCCATGCCACATAGACTCAAATTTTCCCGCCCCCCAGTTTGTCATGTTTTTGGTCATTGGTCAAAACCAGATCTCCTTGATTGAAGGAATGGGGTTGGACAATCCTGTCATATTGGATTTTCATTCTTCGTTTATGTGCCTCATTAGATAAGGCAACATCACGTCAAGTTTTATCAAGTTTGTTCAGATATAGGATTCTTTCTTCATCTGCAGTGGTATTGGGTAATAATTCCATAGTAAGTTTTAAAGAAGGGATATCACATTCTATGAGGAGAGTAGCTTCCAGTTCATATACTATTTGAAAAGGTGTAAAACCGATGGAATTTTTGACCATAGTCCTATAGGCCCAGAGTGTAGAGAAGAGCTGTAAATTCTAGTTTGACTTGGCTTGCCCTACCATCCGTTGAAGCATTGTTTTTAATACTTTGTTTATAGCATCAACATGGCCATTGTCCTGAGGATAGGATGGTGTAGAGTTATCATGAAAAAACCCTAATTTTACACTAAGCTTTGCCATCATCTTGTTTTGAAAATGTGACCCATGGTCGGTCACAATGGCCCTAGGAATCCCAAATCTAGCAATGATATGATTGAATAGGAATAGTGCAACAGTCTTTCTGTCTTCAGCATATGTGGGAATTTCCTCTGCCCATTTTGTAAAATAGTCCATAGCCACAATAATGTAGCCATACCCCCTGGCTGAGGTAGGTCTATAGTGCATGAACTCTATGCCCCATTTTGCAAAGGGGCCAAATGCTACAACGGGATGAAGCGAAGCTGGATGTGTGCATTTCTTGGGAGTAAACATTTGACATGGTGGGCATTTCTTGACTATTTCAATACAATCTTTGAAAATATAAGGCCATAAATACCCAGCATGCAATATTTTCTGGGTAGTAGCCAACCCATAGAGATGACCACCACAAGCTCCAGCATGGAAATCATTCAGAACGATCTCAGCCTCTTCATGTGTAAGGAAACATTGTAAGATAGAGTCAACACCACAATGATATAGGGTATCATTAAGACTAAGATATATTTTGTCCTGGTGGCGAATGTGATGAAGTTCGTGTCGAGAGGTAGTAGAATGGTATTGTAAGGTTTGGAGATACAAAATGATACCTCTATACCATGGATCAGTCATGCTAATGAGAAACAATGATTCATCAGGAAATGAATCAAAAGGATCTGTAGTCTCAGTAGTATGGGGAAGGTCACATATAAGATTTGCAAAAAAGAGAGACTTGGAAGTACTTTTGGTGAATTATAGCTCAAACTCTTGGAGAATCATGATCCAATGTGAGTATTTGCCACCAAAGGACTTGACGTGTAAGAACATAGTACATGGGGTTGGAATCTGCATAAAAAGTGGTGGTGCGAAGAAAAATATAATGACAAAACTTCTGGACTATGATGACCATGGCCAGAGCAAGTTTCTCCACATGTGAGTATCGAGCTTCAGAGTTGAGAAGGATTTTACTAGCATAATAAATCACATGTTCTTGGTCATGTTCATCTATTTGAACAAGGACCATGCCTATTGTAGACAAGGATGCAACCACATACAAGGAATAGTCCTTAGCATAATTTGGTGGTTCCAGCACTGGTGCATGGGTAAGTGCATGTTTAAGATTATCAAATGCACGTTGCACAAAATCATCCTGGAAAAAAGGGGTATCTTTCTTGAGCAACCTCATGAAACCATGTGTCCTTTCTACATAATTACAGACAAAACAACGTAGAAAGTTTTCCTTCCCTTGCAAACTTTGGAGTTCATTTTCGTTCGTGGGAGTAGGTAGGGCTAAGATAAGTTTAATTTTCAAGGGATCTATATGGATTCCATCTTTGGAAAAAATAAAACCAATAAGTTGGCCAGCTTCTACACAAAAAACAAATTTATGGGGATTTAGATGAATATTAAAATGATGACATCAAAGAAACACATCTCTCAGATGATTGACATGAATATCCTGTGGCATGGAATGAGCAGGAAGGTCATCAAGATAGGGTTCCGCAACATGTTCAATGTCATGAAAAGCATAGGACATGGCACATTGGAATGTCGCACCAACGTTATTTAAACCGAAAGGCATTATACGATAAGAAAAATTTCCCCAAGGGCAAATGAATGTCATCTTGTGTTGGTCTAACGGGATAATATCAATCTAATTATAGCCAAAGAAGCCATCCATAAAGTAAAAAATAACGCTTCCGATGCAGTTATCGATTATCTGATCGATATAGGGAGTGGGAAAGTTGTCTTTTGGACAAGCTTGATTCAAATCCATAAAATCAATACAAACCCTAGTAGTAACCTATTTTTTGTTCACAGGGACTATATTGGACACCCATTCAGTTAATGGTATGGGGTAAATGAAATCAGCACTGAGAAGTTTCTCAACTTCTTCTTTAATAGCGGCTGCTTTTCTTGGATGAACCTATCGTAGTTTCTGACAGATGGGCTTGGCATCCGGGTAAGTTTTGATTTCATGAAAAACAATAGAGGGATTAATCCCTGGAATTTCTTCATATGTCCATGTGAAGACATCTCTAAATTCCTTAAAAAGGGCTTTGTATGTCTTAACCTCTTCAGGTGAAGAGTTCTGTTCAATGAAAATATTTTTCAAAACACTAGGTATCACTGATATGTCTACAGGCATAGTTTTTGTAATGTTGCATAAGTTTCCCTCAGAATTAACACTACGAGTGAGGATTAGAGACTGAGGGTTGAGGATTATATCAGATGAAACCGTAGAGGTGAAGTGGTCTTCTAACATATGGCAAGGAGGAAAGAAAGAAGATCTATGGTGATAATATTCCTAAGGAATCTCGTCTAACAACATGACTTCCATAATAGATTCATCTGTAGGAAGTTTATGTGAAACATGTCTAGAGATGGGGAGGGGTTGTTGAGCCAATATCACATGTGATAGCGGTCTGAGGCCACCAACAAGTGGTCATTGGTAGGGGAATCACTGGTAGCTTGTATTTCATTGTAAACTTCCTCAAAAGGGGAAAATGATGTTGATTCATTAGGAATTTCTTTTCCTTTGTTTATATGAGAGGTAGAAATCATGTGAATAGATGCAGTTTGCGAAGCAAGAGGAGGATAAGATTAGGGAAAGACTCCAATTAGTGAAGAAAATTTGATAATACCTACTCCAATGTCCTTATACTATGGGGTATTTAGGAGCAGAACACTATTTTCATTATTTGTAATGGCACTAGATGTGATGAAATATAACTGATCAATAGTAACAATATTTCCTTTGAATGGGAACTAGACGATCTAAAAAATGGTCAATGCTACAACTTGTATAGTGTAAAACTAGTTACGACCTAGGAGTAAGTTGTAATCGAAAGGAGCATCGATGACTTCAATATGAATGGAGATTGACTTGCCCCCCAGTTCAACATGTATAGCGGGTAGTAATCCATAGGGTTGAAATTCACGACCATCAAAAGCCTTAAGAGTGGTAGGTGAACGGTTTATTTGTGGATATCCAATGGCTCTCCAGCAAGATAAAGACATAACTGATGTAGAGTCCAAAATGGTATGACAGATAGTCTTTCCAGCAATATTGGTAGTGATCTGGAAAGCTAAATAATGTGAGAGTCTTGTCTTCAAATCATCCAGTTTGAAAGCAATGATATTACTATTCTCAGGATCCATAGCTCCAAGGGCAATAAGCAATTTTTTCCATTGGGTTGGGCAGGTTTGAAGTGTTGGAGACATTTACCACCATACACACTCTTTTTGGTCAAATTGGCCTAGTTAAACCACTATCCTAAGTATAATTGACATTAATTGACATCAGTGGAGCATTAATTTCCATAATCCATTCACACCCATGCCTACCTACAGTCAAGGAGGCTAACTGGAGCACTTCGGGGGTGATCTGAGTGATATTAATGCACCTAATTGCTAACTGGTGGTTACAATCAGTTCAAATAGTCAGTTAAGGTGCCTCCTCTCATTAAATATATTATTTAATGATTATTTATTATTATTTAATGATATGGAGTCAACAGGGCGCCTCCAGCAACGTTTGATGATCAGTTTAACTTTAGTTAACCTCATCGGCATTCATTAAAGTCATGGAGCACTAGCACTTGATGGTTGGCTTTCTATGACATGTGTTTGATCTCCTTCAGTTGAGATTCAATCATTTATTGCACTCTGACTTTAGTTAGGGTTTGGTGAGTCAATTAGGGTTTTGGTCAAGTGGTTAACTGAGTGTGAACCAATGGTTGAGAGTCAATTAAGCTAGAATCACTCATTGAATTCAAATTGTCTCCTTAGGTATTTGAATTCCTCATGGATTCAAGATATTGCTTGACATTGGTATTGTAACTATTCATTTTTTATTGAATATACAGAGAGAAAACCATTTCGGTTCCGATTAACACCATTTCATGAGTTATTTGTTGATTATTCTTTGATGAGATTGATGCTTTGTTCCGAGATGAATGTGCAAGAATAATATGGTATCAGAGCATACGGCGGGATGAAGATTTATCTCTCAAAAACAATATTTTTGACATATTTCTCCATGAAAATTGAGTAATAGCTCAAAAATCTAGCACTGCACCAGAAGCCAAGGCTTACCACTTAATACCCCAAGTAAAGAACTTGTTGATCAAGCTTGCTTGATTGACTATGCTGGGTGTGATGAAAGCCTAAAATGTGTAGGCTGTCCAACCTTATGATGCCCCTTTTGTTTTGATTTGCAGGTTTTAATAGGTAAAACTTCGAATGGATTCATCAATCCCTCTTCTCACCCCATTCACAAGCTATTCAGAATGGAAATTGAAGATGATTGCATCTCTAAAGAGACAAGGTCTCTATGAGGTGTCTATTGGACTTGGAAAAGAGTCTTATGAGAATGAGAATGAATGGATAAATGACATTGATAGAGCTTTTGGAGCAATATGTCCGGCCCTTTCTCCTAGCTTGTACTACCTTATTGGTTCTGTTGAATACCCAAAGGATCTCTAGACAAAATTAGACAAAACCTTTGGAAAGAAAAATGAGGATAATAATAGCACTTTGGAGATCACATCCAACACCACAAGAGTTCTTTACTCAAAATTCTTGGCCTCTACTCTCTCTGATGAATTTGTTCAAGATGAATATGAAGTAGAATCTTCTACACATTCAATTCGAATTGAAGAAAGTCTCCATGTAGTGTCTCCTTCTCCTGATGCTCCGGAATTTCACGAGATCTCTGATATCTCATCTCCTCATATTGCTGAAACAGAAGAAGACATTTTAATATTTGATATTGAAGACAAATATTGCTGCACTTCCATGCAAACATTCACCGATGATTTTCCTTCGAATTCTGTGCAAAATTTACCAGTAATTGCTTCCGAAAGTGAAGAGAAATTTGATTTTTCTCCCTCTAATGTTGCTTCTGGTGTGAAAATATGTAGAAAATGGGATATTTTGGAAGAAATATCAGATTATAATAGTGACACATTCGCTCCCCATGATCTATATCTTCTAGCAAAATCTTGCAGGATTGCATGCACCAAAATTTAGAATTTTGAAGAAAAAGACAACTATGCATCCATCATCTCGGTTGACCATAATTTTGGATATGATATGAACCTTATTGTATATGATATGATATTATTTGGATCTGATCTGATATTTATTGGTTCAAAATTTCAGGTTCATAAACCTTCAGTACTACTTGTAGCTGTTCTCATCAACGGTGTGAAGAAACAAGTACCGCAAGTCTCCTTCGAAACTACTGCTGGGGATTTGATTTCATTTCACAGTTTTGGATATGTTGTGAACTTATTTATATCTTAATTAAATTCTGATTTGATATTATTTTTTTCATATTTTAAAATCCAAGAGGTTTCAGTCATGCTTGTAGCTACTCTCACCAATTCCGATGTGAAAAATCAAGTACCGTAGTTCTTCTTCAATTTTGCTGCTGGGGATTTGGTGTTAGTTTCCTCTTATGAGGTTGCTGATATTTTATTTTGTGAATTATTAGATATTTATGAATCTATATAAGATTATGTATCTCAATCATTTGCTCTCCAGAGTCCCAGGGATTCTCTACCTTTGGTCACAAGCTCATCTCCTCACAGAACTAGTAAAGAGGAGGACATTCTGCATCCGCTTGGACACTTGCTCCTAAAAATTGGGGCTGATTTTACCACTCATGGTTTTCTGTTAAAGGCTGCAACATATCAGTTTCTTGAGTGTTCCACACATTGTTTGAATCCTCAAGAACATTTTTTCTCTCTTTAGATGATTTTAGTTGCTCTACATGGGTCCAGTTTTCACAGTGAAACTGTTTATATTTCTAATTAAGTTGAGTGCATTGTTCTTCTTCCAAAGTGGAATATTCCTCTAGAAATATTCATTTAGTTTGGATTAAGAGGTTCACATGCACAGTCTCAGGATGCTACTGCATAGAAGAACCAATTCTTGATTTATTGCTTAGTTTGAGGGGGGGTATTTTTCCCATGAGGTTTCCCCCATTTCCTTGGTTATATTAAGTAGTTAATTTATTGTACAGGGTGACCTATGGCATTTTTTCCCGGAGCCCTAGCATTTTTATGCATCTATGTTTTCTAACTCTTCCTGAGTATAGCTTAAGGGGGGGTGTTGGAGACATTTACCACCATACACACTCTTTTTGGTCAAATTGGCATAGTTAAACCACTATCCTATGTACAATTGACATTAATTGACAATACTGGAGAATTAATTGCCATCATCCAGTCACACCCATGCCTACCTATAGTCAAGGAGGCTAACTGGAGCACTCTGGGGGTGATCTGAGTGATATTAATGCACCTAATTGCTAACTGGTGGTTACAATCAGTTCAAATAGTTATTTAAGGAGCCTCCTCTCATTAAATATATTATTTAATGATTATTTATTATTATTTAATGATATGGAGTCAACAGGGAACCTCCACCAAGTTCTGATGATTAGTTTAGCTTCAGTTAACCTCATCGGCGTTCATTGAATTCATGGAGCACTAGTACTTAATGGTTGGCTTGCTATGACATGTGTTTGATATGCTTCAATTGAGATTCAGTCATTTATTGCAATCCAAATTCAGTTAGGGTTTGGTGAGTCAATTAGGGTTTTGGTCAAGTGGTTAACTGAGTGTGAACCAATGGTTGAGAGTCAGTTAAGCTAGACTCACTCATTGAATTCGAATTGTCTCCTTAGGTATTCGAATTCCTCATGGATTAAAGCTATTGCTTGACATTGGTATTGTAACTATTCATTGTTTATTGAATATACAAAGAGGAAACCATTTCGGTTCCAATTAACACCATTTCATGAGTTATTTGTTGATTATTCTTTGATGAGGTTGATGCTTTATTCCTAGATCAATGTTCAAGAATAATATGAAGTGCCTCTAAAGCTGATAGAGCACAGGGTTCCTAGGCTAAATCTTCAATAATATTGTAACATTGGGCAATACGAGCGTTAGGATTGATTATGGACTTACGTAGAGTACCCTTTGGTGGACGGAAAATTGCTTCTGCTATAGGTTTTTCAATATGAAGACCATTATTAGGAGGAGGTGTGGAAGTTGAGTTTTTTTCGGATGGAATATCATCAAGTTTCTTTTTTGGAGGAGGGTCATAACTATGTGCTCTTGTATTTAAATTAACCTTTTCACTAGACATCATTCGAACTTTATCGATAGAGGAAGAAGTTTTGTTTAAGGACTTGTGATCAATTAACTACTATTGGGAAGGGAAAGGATCTCTTAGAGCTTGTTTTTGTTTTCCATCTTTTAATACATTTGTTTATGTTTTGAAGCTTGGTTTTATTCATTTCTCCTAGAAAATTTTGTTTCTTAGGATAGTTTGAATCTTTTTCCTTTAATTTTCATGTTTATATGATTTCTTAGTTTTATTTTTCAAATTTTGGTTTGATTTATTAGAATTCATAGTTAGAGGGCTTATAGAATGCTTATATGGATTAAAAGGTCTTAAAAAATAACATAAAATCTTGATCAAAGTTAAACCATTATCATGAGTTTTATTTTTGAAAATCATTAAAGCATACTTTCTTGTAGCGCAAGCCTGCAAAAATTTCACACATGCGCTACAAGAAAGTCATGCAGTTCAAAAATCATCATTTTTGGGTCAGATTTTTTGAAATTCTCACACATGGGATGTCATTCATACTGGGTTGATGGGTTTGAATGTTTCCTCTAGAATGATCATTGTGACAGGTGTGAATACGTCAAGCAAATCATCATGAGGGTGAGTTGCTGTGGTCTGTTGCAGAGTGATGGAATAATGATGGTTGAACATAATGAGACAAATGCACCTTGAATCTCATATCCCTTGAAGTGGACATAGAGTAGATGAAGTTCATGGAAAAGAATTAGCAGTTTGTAATCAAATTTTGAAACAGGGCGATAAACTAGGGCTTTGAGGAGCGGTCGTTTGGAGTTATAGAAGTGGTTAGAGAATATTGAGGAATGCAATTGGACACCTGACAGTCAAGAAAACACAATTCAATCACCTAGATTCATCACTTTGATAGGTAGGCTGCGAATCGTTACCAAAGTTCATAAATTTAGGGTTTTTCTAAAAAGAGAACTAATGATAGAATTGATTGAAGATTATTAGTTTATAAACCTGATTCATACTAAGTGACGAATTCTCTATCAATGGAATTAAAGTATTTATCAGTTTAAATGAGAGAGTTCAGTTTCGGGTTTTAGGTTTCGCTATACAGCATTGTCTGCCAGATTGTCAAGACTTGAAGAAATTCAGAGTTTGTTTTATTGACATAAGCTATTTGACAATTGTCCAAGATGAAAAGAAGTGGTAAGACTAATAGAGCAGAACCTTCAGACATGAGCTGGGTTCAAACTTTTCCAGATTGTGCAAAACTATTTTTAGAGGCAGGGGGGTTAATGTTTTTTGAAAGAATTGAAGGTTATCATTCAGAAGTCTCTTATAAATTTGCTCAATGTCTGGATAAGGATATGGTAAAACTATTTTTAGAGGCAGGGTGGTTAATGTTTTTTGAAAGAATTGAAGGTTATCATTCAGAAGTCTCTTATAAATTTGCTCAATGTCTGGATAAGGATATGGTGTCTTTTGATACTTTGAAGTTTAAATCGACCAGGGAATTGTTAGCAGAAGCTACAAGGATTTTAGATGAGGGTGAATATTGGTTTAAAAAAGTGCCTTTCACTTTTGATGCTCAGAGATATCTACTTCTAGATGTCATAGCATATTGGGGAAAGGGACTACTTATTCAAAAGTTTAAACCAGAATGGATAGAGCCTATCAAAATCTTACAAAGCTATATCACTTGTGAAGGGTGATTTGATTTTGTTTTTAAGTATCATTTTAGATTCCTTCAAAATCTCAGTCATGAATCCAAAATGAATCTCCCATTCTTATTCTTGAAAAGTTTACAGAATATGTCTAGCATGGTGAAAGAACATCGGGATCACACCAAACAATCGGTATTTCATCATGGGATTATAAAACTAGTCATAAGCAATGTACTTCAGAAAAGAGAGAAGACATGGGGATATTTCCTATTTTGGTCTGGTTTCCAAACAGAGAAGGAAGAGAAATATTAGAAGAGACAGTTAGATAAAGGTCATAATTTGATCAAGAAACTTAAAAGGAAAGTCACAGTCAAGAATGAAGAAGGTGGTGAACCAGGAAAATGTTCGAACCAAGAAGATGAAAGCATTGAAATTGAACAACAAATTAATGTTAAAGAAAACAAAGTTTCAAAGTCAGAAGTGAAGGAAATTGAGCCTGTAGAAGATGCTTCTCCTGAAGAACTGAACCAAATTGTAAATGAAGATGTGAAGGGACAGGAACAAGTCCCTATTATAGTACTCTTTGAAGAAGAAAAAAAATATTCATTTGATGAAGCTAGGGTTCATACCACTGATAAAGCTAGGGTTTATTCTAAACAAGAGATACACACCCATTCTAAAGAAAAGACAGTGTCACGAAGGAAGAAAATGAAATTTGTTGAACTAACTTCAATAACACATAAAAGGAAAGTTTTGAAAATGTTAGGAGAGGTTGGAACAGTTTGGAGGCCCAAGAAAAGGCCAAAGAACAAACTCAGGTTAAATATGAAGAAGCTGTTAAACCCTAGGTTGGCTGAAAAGAACATTACAATAATAGAAGATTCATCATCTCAAGAGAAATTAGAATACAATGAAGATGAAAACAAAAAGGTTATGAAGGGTAAAAAATAAATAGTTTTAGAAGATAAACCAGTTTTCATTGATACTAAGATATCAAAAATATTCATGGAGGTTCAAGAGAAGATGATTCTAGAACAACATCAAAATGATTTAAAGAGACTTGGTATAGAAAAAGGAGAGGTGGCTAAGAAATCAGCTAAGTGCAATATTGAAGCTGAAGAGTATTCAGAAATTCCAATGACCTTGACAGAGCATATGGAAGAAGATGAAGAAATTTTTAGGAAGATAAAAATCCCTTGGATACCTAGAGGAATGCAGCTAGTGTTAGAAGGAAAATACATGGATTCTGAAAATGAAAATTTGCAAAGGAGTATCAAGCAATACAAGCATCAAATTGAGTATCTGCATGAAAGCAATGAAGGATTAGTGACTGCAAATAAAAGATTGAGAAAAGATCTAGAAGAAGTAAATAGTCACTATCAGGAATTGATTTCAGTTTCTAAAGAAGCTTTAGAAAGAAAAAGACATACAGAGAACCAGTTTACGGAACTAAATAAAACTATTCAGGAGTTGGCACAGTAGAATGAAGAGTTGAAAAGAAGAGTTGCAGATTTGGAAGCAGATCATCAGAAGGCCAGAAGGGAAGCCCACGCTTTCGAGGGAATTGCTCTTTTAGCAGAGGCAACAAAAGTCTTGTAAAAGTACTTTAAGAAGAGCAGTTATTAGTTAGTTTGAAAGAGTTATTTCATTTTTGTATAATGATAGTTTATCTTGAACAATTCGATAGATGACCTAAAAGTAGTTTTGTATTAGTTATGTAACCGTTTTGAAGGAATAAGATAAATGTAAGTCTGTGAAAGGACCAAGGGTTCAATTTTTGTTGCAAGAGGAGGCTATCAGGATGTGGTTTATGAGCTAAGTGTAAAAGCTCTTATGTGTTTTTAATGACTGAATTATGAAATATATGCAATTATAAGCCCTTTTTAGACCATTGACCGGTTTCATTTCTAATTTGTGTTAATCACTCAGTTAGTATAATCATTTCCTGTTTAAGGTTTTTATGCATGAAATGCTTGTTAACTGTGGGTGGAACTCACCACTGTGATTATTGTTTTTGGTTTATGTTCTATATATTATGCATCTCAGTCCTTCAAATGCTCATGATTTAGTGTTTTCTTTGGTTTCATGAAGTTTCTGCCCTCTTGTCTACAAACTTTACAACCAAAACCCTATAAAAACCTATTTTACTTGATTTTGTTTATTGAGATTGTTTTGGCTTGTTCTTTCATAGTCTGGGAACAATTTATGGCACAAACATCTTTGGCACTGTTGCTGGGGACGAAGTTGAAAACCTATTTTCCCTAGGATACTCATCATTTCACTATTTTTGAGAGGTGAACTTAAACCTAGCAAATTTTAAAGACTACTTTTCACCAGTATTTCACAGTGGCTACTAAGGGAATTGGAACAAGAAATAGACCTAGTTAACCTTTACAATTGGGTGTGTCAGACCTAGAACAAATATTGAAAATAGCTAGGAAAATCAGAAGGTCTTAGTCATCACCAACCCTATGTAACCTTGATCAACTAGACGTATCATCACCGTTCTCTGTTTTGAAGGGAAAAGAACAAGGGTTGAAGCCTACAATCCCTATTAGTAATTTTCAAGTTTTTACTGATCCTCAATATTTCAAGAAGGAAAAGACTATATATCCTGAAAAAATCCCTTTATTTCACCTCAAAGTTGGTAAAACTTCATTCCATCCAAGTTCTATTCAAGTATTTCCATCACCTAAACCAGTCAACTTAAAGATGATAGCCAAAAATCAGCCATTAGACATGATAGACCGAATGGTGGCAGCTAGGTATGCACCTTTAGTTTTGCCTTAGCCTTTGAATGCACTTCCTAGGGGTGATTACCAAAAATACTTGCCTAGGTTTAATGGACAAGGTGAAACCACGGCTAAGGAGCATTGGGATGCATTTCTCAGCTATGTTGATAATCAAAATATTGAGGAAAAGGATGTGTGGATGAGGATGTTTGTATAGAGTCTTGATGGAGAGGTCAGAAAATGGTTCAGAGAGTTACCTGCAAATTCTATTACTATAATAGAAGAGCTTCATGATCTTTTCATGAGACAGTGGGGTGACACCAAGGATGACACATATTACATTACTGAGTTTGGAGCCCTTAGAATAAAGAAGGATGAAACCATAGCTGATTTTTCAAAGAGGTTCAATAAAATGTATGGCAGAATCCCTGCAGAGATTAAACCTTCAAATACTTCTACAAAACTTACTTATGCCAATGCTTTTGATCATGATTTTTCCCTACTCTTGAGAGAAATAAGACCTATTACTTTACTTAACATGGAGGAGTCAGCATTAGAAGTGGAGTCTAATATATTAGCTTCAAATAGACTGAAGGGAAATACAACTCAACAGATATATGATAGGAAGGGAAAGAAAGAGGTAGCTCTAGGAGTTTCAACATCCCACTCTGTAGATTGTAAAATCGATGAGATGGCGAAGCTAGTAAAGATCTTGACATCAAAACTAAACAAGTTGGAATTAGAGAAAAATTCAAATAATCCTGTTCAAGAGGGAGACAAAAACCCTAATAATCCAAACCAATTCAGAAGACAGTTTGTACCTTGTTTTATTCCCAGAGAGAGAAGGCACAATGATATACAACGAGAAAGGAGAGAAAATGAGGATCAAAAAGTACCACAACCACTTCAGAATAATGTAGTTGATGAAGAAGAAATTGAAGAGGAAGAGTTCTTTGAGGATCCAGATCATGATATGAATTATTTTGGAGAACAGTTGACTGAAGGTTTTGTGACTGAAGAATATTTTTTAAACTCAGAATATTATGATGCAGATGTGTTTGAAACATAAAATGATTTGAATCTTGAAGTGACTGATGTAACTGCTGATACATATCAAACTTAGCCAAATAAAACTTTAAATTTAATATCAGGTCCGAAGCACGTAGTTCAAAATCCTAAGAAAAAGGTAGTTTTGCCTCCTAAATAGCAGTTTGATCTAATGTTAGAGAAAAAACAAACTCAGGATAAACAAAAGAAGAATGTTGAAGTTGAAGAGGTGAAAAAAAGTATGCAGAATTTCAACCTTGAAAATGAATTAGGCAAAATCAAGATCCCTATGCCTTTCTCTGAGTTGATGAAGAATCCTTACAAAAATTCAGTTCTAAAAATGATTTGTTCAACAAACAGTCAACTTCCCTTTGACACAGTGAATTTACAAGAGGAAAGTCCTAATATCTTTATTGGGTCAGCCTTGGCAGAAAAAAATGAAAATGAGGCAAGTGCATCACCTCCTTTTTACATCACACTAACTATTCATGAGTAGATGATACATAATTGCCTTTTGGATTCAGGAGCATCTCATAACCTAATGCCAAAAGCTGTCATGGAGGATTTAGGTTTGAGCATAACAAAACATTATCATGATTTGTATTGTTTTGATTCATGAGCTGTAAAATGTTTAGGAGTGATAGAAGATATGGTGGTTAGTTTAGCTCAACTACCAATGAAGAGTGTGATTATGGATGTGGTAGTAGCAGAAATTACCCCTAAGTTTGGACTGCTCCTTTCTAGATCTTCGGCCAAGAAGGTTGGTGGAACTCTACAAATGGACTTAACATATGCCACCATTCCTGTATTTGGAGGAGAAAATAGAAGGTTATATAGAGAGTTACAATTTGCTTATTTTGTGACTGATGACAAGAACCCCACAAATCATCCCTTGTATGCTGTTGACAAGGATTTGGGTACTTGTATGTTGCATTTTAGTGATGATAATGATACTCCTGGTTTATTACAAGTTGAAAAAGAATAGCCAGCCAAATACACTAGTGAACAAGAAGATGAACTTTGGAAAATGTATTTTGATGGATCATCATGTAAGGAGGGTTCTGGAGTAGGGGTTCTTCTAATATCTCCTGGTTCTTTTGAAGTCTAGGTACTAAGCCTGGCTAATATCTTACTCCTCGCTAACAACATCTCCCATGGCAACATCTCTAGCAATAGGTGAAAGTAAAGACTTTGTAAACCAATCAGTAAGTAACTGATTAGGAATAGGGGCCTTAATCAACCTTCGTCGTCTTCTCCATTCATGGATATGATCGAAGATGTGAGTTGATGTGGTTTGTTGAAGCAAAGTCAAAAGGTCTGTACCTATTTCATATCGGATTGGAAATTGAAAGTGTGTTAAAAATGCCATTACTAAGGCATTGAAGTCCCAAAAAGAGTGTTGTGGTGACTCAATGTACCACTTTGCGGCAATACCAGTGAGGGTTCTTTAAAAAAGCCTTAGATGGATTGAACCATCCATCAAAGAATTGGATGAACACCATAAGTGAAATGTCATCACATGGTTTTTTGGATCTTCATCGGGTTTACCATCAAACTTGGGTATATCTGAAGGCATCTTTACAGGAATGGCAGGCCAAGAGGGGTCATGATGGATCGGGTCATTTATCAATCTTGACAAGTATGGCAGATCTAAAGTAGCCAGAAATGGTAGTTGTTGATTTGGTTGCAGATACTGGTAGTATTGATATGGAATTTTCTGACTAGTAGGACCATATGCTAATTGATATATGGGTATGGATGATGCCCTCGAAGTTTGTTGAAAAGATTGTTGATTTCTAGAATTTCCTTAGGGAGGTGGGCCAACCGAGGAGGGGGGGGTGGGGGAGGGGGCTCCTCTGGAAGGTGGTGGAGGTGGTGGTGGTGGTCCTCTAGGAGGTGGTGGTGGTGGTCCTCCAGGTGGTGGTCTTCCACCTCCAGGTGGTGGTGGTGGGCCTCTGGGTCGTTGTCCTCCAAATGGTCCACTAGGTCCTCCAGGTCCTTCGAGTCCTCTACATCATCTAATTCCACGCAGTGGTCCTCTTGGGGGGGGTGGGCACCATATCCTCCTGCAGTATTAAAAAAAGCTCCCCCATATCAGGGATGATTTTAAGGAACCATACTTATTTAAAAGTGTATAAATGCTGGTGAATATTACCAATTCTTAAAATGCCAACTATAAAATGATTGGCGATATTTTTAAAAAAATATTTTAATTTCCAAGGATTTTATATCGTTTATATAATTATTTGGTGATTTTTAGGGTGAAAAATTTTTACCCCATCAAAACTGGGCGAAATAGGGATTCAAAAAATGGAAAATGGTGAATCTGTTTTGCGAGAAAAACATGGAAAATAGCCCACTAGGCTAGGCTAAAATTCACCCCTAAAATTATCCCTGCTCCATATGAAAGAACATTGGATCAATTAGGTTGTTCCCAGGGTACAAAAGAATTCCCAGGTTAGGGAATTCCAAGATAAATATCTGTTAGCTGTGGTTGTTGATACACTTGATTAACCGTAGGTATATCCCCAAGAAGCTGGGTTATTGACATGTTGCACCCCTAAGGGTTGGCCTAAAATGGATGGGGGGGGGGGGGGGAATAAAATTGGTATTAGTAGGAGGGATGACTACTACAGTTTGTGCTATAGCTACAAATTATCTTGAACTAGTAATAATTCCACTAACATATGACGTAACTCACGTCGGGGGTTGCCCCCCGGCGTTAGAATGTGCTGACATAACTTGATTTGTGGATTTCCCACCAACCATGAGTGGTATGGAAGTCCTAGTAATGGGGTCATGACGTGAGACTGTAGGATTGTCATTTAGACTTGGATTACCTTGAAATGGAATTTATTCAATAAGTCCTAATACTTGAGTTAGTGAACGATATCCTTCAGGCCATGGATTGCGAGAAGTCTTGCCATAGGTTGGACGAACTTCAAAAGAAGGTTTAATTTCAGCTTTAGGAAAAGGGTCTGTAATATGGGGTAACCGTGCTGACATAGTTTCTTAATGAGACATAGGTGGAGGAACAATTCTTTCTACTCTCTTCGAAAAGTTACCATCTCGATCGAGAGATGCATTAATTCTTCTCTATTCGTCCTCTTCCAAAGGAGGATTTCCTAGTGAAGGTATGATAACCCTGAATTCAGCAATAGCTTGGCCCATAGAAGCACCATAGAATTCCTCCAAAAAGGAGCATCCAGACCATAATCTAGTGGGGTGGGACTATCAGCATAGCCTTCCAACGGTGGATGCACAAAAACATCAGTTGCAGGAGGGAGTTGAACCAAAGGATTTGTAAAAACAATGAATTCTTCTCTGATTTCGATAGCTAGGGTATTCCCTATAGGAACATTAGCAAAAGCTGGTTGTTCCATGGTTATCCCTTCTTGTCCTTCCATGGTAGGAGGAGATTCAGGGGATAAACCTGACAATCTATGAGATTGACATCTCGCAAGTTGCTCATCCATGGTGGTGGCCGAAGTTACCTAATCTATGTCAAAAATGGAGGAAAGCACGCAAAAAAAACCTATGCAGAGTTAAAGGTCACAATAAGACTTAAATTATAGGATGGGTTTAGAATAGTGGGTCTCTCACTAGGATTGTCAAGTAGGTGCAACTTGTGATATACCTCAGGGGTACATGCATAGTAGTATCCCTAAATGTTGTTTTTGGTGTATTGCTCCACACAATATGACCAAAGGGATTTTCTTAGATGGTCAAGGTATCCTAGTGGGGTCTCCTGATATATGAAAGGTGCATGGGAGCTCAAATCGGTAGTAGTGCTGTCTAATGCACAACCATTCACAAGGGGCCTTTTGATATACAATCGAGTACGTGAAGTACCTTTCTATATACCTCAAGGTAATGCGAAATACCATTCAATTTACCGATGGTATGTGGAAGAACTACGCGAGTCCCAAGTTGTAGTGCAGATAAATAATGACAACTCCTACGCTTAACGACGACCAAACAAGTCACTAACCTATCACTCAAGTTTCTATACAATTTTATACCTAAAGCTACCATTAATTTTATCTGGACAATTAGGTGAATGTTTGTGGAATGTTATCTCCAATAATGAAAACTAATCTAGATGTAGATGCACTTTTTTGACTTCAATGAGAACTAACTAGGGTAAGGAAAAAACCTTTTTCTTTTCTTTTCAACAATATACCATAAGAAATATTTTTCAACAACAAAACAAGATCCAATAAAGAAATGAAAAGGAAGTCCTTTAAAAACACAAAAAAAATCTTTCAAACAAGCACTCTAAATTTTCTGAAAATGACAGAGAGAAAACTAAGCCTCTAATGTGCATGCAAAGCTAATTTTTGCTACAATGTCAAAAAGGCCTATTTTCGTGAATCACTCATGCAAATGAAAAAACAAACAATTTTCGCAAGCATAAACAAGAGAAAAATAAAACAATTCTTTTTGTATTTTTCTAGAAAATATGAGGCACACAAAGAAGTATTTTCTACAAAAGAAACTAATATTCTAGGAAGAGGCTATAGGCTTTCTTTTCAAAAGGAAATTTTCAGACACTTCACTAAAAAACCAAGATCAAAATATGTTTCCAATTCCGTTTATGATAATGCAAAAGATTTTTTGGATCTAAGCTCAAACAGAGAATCAGACTCACAAAAACCAGTAAATCAAACAGCAAGCAATCAAGCAGACCAAACTGAAAAGTCTCATAGGATAGAAAAAATTCCAATTTTTGAACAAATTTTTTGTAAACAGGCAGTTTTGAAGACCTACCTTGGCACGCTGAAGGGCACTGCACCAGAGCATTCTAGGCTGCTATGGTGCTCCTAACATTCTACAAAATGGCATCATCAACGCTCTGTCAAGCAAGAGAAAAGGTTGTGTCAATGCTTTGGTCAAGAAGATAAAATGTGTTGTAGAGTGAACCGACGCTCTGTCAACCAAAGAGAAAGGCACCGATGAACAATACACTAAAAATACTAAAAAGCTACAGGAGAAACCAGAAAGACTGAGCTAATTGAAAAAGTGAATTTTTTTTTACTCATAACAGAGGCAAAAGATCAAGAGCATAAGATAGATAACTTACCTTACAATTGAGATAACTAAAAGGAGAGAGAAATAACCTTCATAGATGGAATGGTTACCGAATTTTGTAGATATGACTGGATTTGCACTAGATCTGACTAGATCTTCCCTAGATCTGACTGGATAATACTTTCCCTAGCGGAGTCACCAATTTTCTTATCAAGAATTCTCAACCAATGCGGGCACTGCTTGTTCCTCTACAATGTAAGACACAACTACATAACAAAAAGACACATCAACATATCCTTTCCTTGAATAATTAAATCAATTAACAAAAACACATTATACCTCAACCTTGGATCCATTTATCTTCTCTCCAAAAAGTCCTTACAATGGTTCAGTATCTACAAAAGAGATCACAAGACAAACAAAAGGTATGAGAGCATCATGATAACTGATTATCCATATTGGTGATCAAGGAATCCAATAATATTTAATTACAAACACTACAATCAAATATAGGACAGGGAAATGTTTTTGTATTAATATATGGATGAGAAATAAGTACAACCAAAAGACTTGATGTTGATGGCTTCTATCTCTATCAAGAATTCCTACAATATCCTATGACTATGAAGACGTCTCTAAAAACAACCTACCTCTACTTTTCCTCTGATTCATACTTCAAACTAGCAGCATAAGGATGCTTTTTCTGGCCTCCTTCACTCTCCTCATGAAGGCTTCATTTATAGGCCTAGAACCCATGGGATGACTTGAAAAAAGGATATAATGAGATACCTATAGGTGAG
This sequence comes from Pseudotsuga menziesii, assembly GCA_001517045.1. Taxonomy (NCBI): domain Eukaryota; kingdom Viridiplantae; phylum Streptophyta; class Pinopsida; order Pinales; family Pinaceae; genus Pseudotsuga; species Pseudotsuga menziesii. The sequence continues at coordinate 202,423 of LPNX010502277.1, forward strand.
GGAAGTGAATGCCACCTCTCCCAGGCTTATAGGAACTAATTCCATGAAGGATTCCATACAGAAGCTTCTAGAAACATATTATTTTCCTTTTTACTAATCACTGACGCTCTTAGCTAAACTGAGAGGAGCGTCAACCTGTTCGGGTACACAAGGTACTCCCAAAAGATCGAACACCTTAAGCAACCGCTTCACACAAATAGATCACAGATCAACACACCGATGTTTGTCACGTGGTTAAAACCATTGAGAGGGAAACAGTCCATGGTGCATGGCCCCAGCCAAATAGCTACTTGGATAAATTTATTATGCAAAAGAAAGAAAGTTAGATGAGCTTCTCATAATTGATCAACTAGCCAAGGACGCTCTATGCTCTTTAAATAGAGATCATAGACCAATCAAGTGTTAATCCATGGATCAATGGTAGGTATGATCTAAGAGAAGTTGAACCATTGGATCACTCTATGTCTAGAACATATCGTGACTGTCGGATTAGAATATTTACAAATGCATACTAATGCATACTAAAGAAACACACTTTTAGCTAACAGATATATTAAACAAGTTGATCTTAACTAACTCCTAAGTGTCTAAATATCCTAACATCCCCCCTTAAGAACAACTTGGGATAGGATTGAAGGATTTACAAAAGTGACACTATTAGGATACAGAAGGAGGAATTAGAGCCTATCCCCCCTTAAGGACACATTCCTGAACTCCTAACATAGACCGAAGTTTAGAAAACTTCGCTTCTGTAAGAGACTTGGTGAAGATGTCTACAACTTGATCATCTATAGGGCAATAGAGAACTTCAATAACACTATCATGAACAAGATTTCTGATGAAGTGCATGTGTAGCTCAATGTGTTTGCTGCACTGATGTAGAATTGGGTCTTTGGCAAGATTGATGGCACTTTGATTGTTGCACCAAAGTGGAGTAGACTGCTGCTGCTCGAATCCAAACTTTGAAAGGATCTGTCGAAGCCATAAAGCTTCTTGATTGGCATTAACTGTGGCTTGATATTCTGATTCTGCTGAATAAAGAGCAAGTGCTTGTTGTTTCTTACAATCCCAAGTGATAGGTCCAAATCCCAGACTGAAAACATAACCTACAGTAGACTTCATTGGTCCAATCTAAATCAGTGAAACCAAACAACAAAGGTTTCCCCCCTATACTGTAATGAATCCCAAACGGAATTGTACCTTGAATATATCAAAGTATTCTTTTTGCTGCTTTCCAGTGACTTTCATGAGGATTTTTTATATAACGGGCAACACAACCAATGGCAAAGGAAAGGTCAGGATGAGAATGAGTCAAGTATAAAAGACTACCAACAAGCTAACGATACAAGGTGGCATCTACTTTAGGGGAAGTACAAGTGGCAGAAAGTTTGACTCCAGACTGGAAGGGAGAAGGGGCTGGTTTACAATCTTCCATGTGGAAGCGACGAAGAAGGTTACAAGCATACTTAGACTGGGAAAGAAAGATTCCTTCTTTGGTTTGAAAGACTTGGAGACCAATAAAATAATGCAAATGTCCTAACTCTGGCATTTCAAAGTTTTGCTTAAGACTGGATTTCACATGGGATATAAGTTTAGGGTCATTACCAGTAAGGATAAGATCATCAACATAAAGAACGAGTATGATGAGATGGTTTCCTACTTTCTTGGTATAGACATCGGGGTCAGAATGGCATCTAGAAAAACCAGTGTCAAGGAGAAAGCTATCCATTTTGGCATTCCAAGCTCCAGGGGCTTTCTTAAGGCCATATAAGGATTACTTAAGGAGACAAACAAGGCTAGAGTTATTCTGAACATATCCAGGAGGTGGTTCCATGTAATATTCCTCATGTAAATCACCATGTAAGAAGGCAGACTTGACATCCATTTGATGGACTTCTCAGTTATGTAAGGCAGCAAGGGAAAGAACAAGGCGGATGGAGTTCATTTTTGCTACAGGGGCAAAGGTTTCATTGTAGTCAATCCCTTCAACTTGGGAAAAACCTTTGGAAACTAACCTTTCCTTAAGTCTTTCAACAATTCCATTTGATGCATACTTAGTTGTGTAGACCCATTTACATCTGACAATTTTTCTTCCTTTTGGAAGAGGAATAAGATCCCAAGTATCGTTCGCCATTAAGGAACGATATACTTCATCCATAGCTGCATCCCAATCTGGATTTCCTGAAGCTTCTACAAAATTTTTGGGATCATGATTCTTGGAAACTTGAGCCAAAAGAGAAGAGGCTCGCTGAAACTGAGAATGTGTTCATTGTTGATCTCTAGGATCACCGTCAAGATCACCAGCTGCTTCACATGTTGAACAGACCCATTGAGGAAGTATTGATGCTGGTGCAATTGGAGGAACATGAGCAGGTGGAGTTGGATTTTCATCCTCATTGTCATCATCAGAAACTAGAGTTGGAAACATGTCAAGGAAGCTGGAAGAAGAAGAAGAAGAAGGCACAATTGCTAAATCAGGCTCGCAGGCCAAAGATGGCACACCTGCTAAGTTAGGATCGTAGGCCAAGAGATTTTCATCAAATTTAACATCTCTTCTAATGATTATATCATGTCAATGGGGCTGAAGAAGTCTATAACCTTTTACATCTTCATAATATCCAACAAATATGCACTTTTCACTTTTAGGCTGCAATGCTTTCCGTTTTTCATCTGAAATGTGAGCCCATGCTTCACAACCAAACACACGAAAGTGGCTTACATCTGATTTAATTTTACTCCATGCTTCTTCCGGTGTTATACCTTGTAAAAATTTAGTGGGTGTGTGATTAACTATGTGATTTGCACAATTTATGGCCTCATCCCAATATTGAAGACTTAGTCCCTTAGATTGGATCATACAATTAGCCATTTCTTTTAAAGTGTGGTTCTTTCGTTCAGCTACACCATTTTGTTGTGGTGTATATGGAACAATGTGCTGTTGTTGGATTCCTTTTTCAGTGAAAAAAATAGTGAACTTGTTGTTAACATATCCTCCTCCATTGTCAGATCTTAACTTAATAATTTAATGACCAGATTGTTTTTCAACAAGGGCCTTGTAGGCCTAGAACATGTTAAATACTTCACTCTTACGTTTTAGGAAGTAAACTGAAGTGTGTCTGGAGTAGTCATCAATGAAAGTTAAGAAATATTTGAAATCAGAAAAAGAAGCAGATGGAAGAGGGCCACACAAGTCACTATGCACAAGCTCCAAGGGAACCGAGATGTGCCAAGAGGCACGTTTGCCAAAATTGTCCCGATGATATTTTTCGAGTACACAACCAGAACAAACACCATCCTTGCAAGATACCGACGGAATACCAATCACCATATTGTCTTTACATAGTTGTTGCAATGAGCGATAATTTAAGTGACCAAATCGCTCATGCCAAATTTTGCTCAAGTTATCACTATGAGCAACAAAAACTGAAGGAAAAGGTGATGACCCAAAGCTGTTAAATTTGTACAACCTGATAATATCATCAATAGTTCCAGTAGCAAGGATATTTTGAGGACTTTTAAAATCCTTGATTACAACTTGGTGAGGTGTAACGTCACAGTTTTACCTTCACCTGAATGAGTAATTTGATAGACTGATAACAAATTGCAGGAAATTTTTGGAACACATAGTACATCACTGAAATGACCATTTTCTACTGGAACTATTCCAAATCCTACAACACTTAGAGATCTATCATCACCAACAAATATTTGTTTGGTGTTACATTCATGCATAGTAGAAAAGATGTCTTTATTCCTTAGCCATACGATAAGATGCTCCAGAGTCAATGAGCCATTCAATTGAAGTAGAAGAAGAAGATGCAGTATAAGAGTAACCAAAAGCACAAAGTGCATGTCCATGAGAGGTAGATTCTGAAGATGAATCTAGGCTGATGTGGTGATTCTTCATTGCTGCTTCCAAGGCTACCATCTTCTTAAAACACTTAGATTCATCATGATTATCTTTCCCACAAAAATTGCAATGACGCTCAGCCTTCTTTTCTTTTTGGTTGGATCCTTTGAGATTTTTTAAAGAAGGAGCTGACTGAGAGGGTTTGAGACCCTTGTTGTTTTGCTTATTATTATGAAAATTCTATTTCTTGGGAGGCTTGGACTTTTCTTTCTGTTAATTATTCCAAGATGAATGAGCTTACCTTGCTCTCTAATTAAGGAATCACAAAAGGATTCAAGGCTAGGCTCTTGATAGCTAGCTACAGTCAAGGATTCTTTCATGGAGTAGAATCTAGATACAAAAACAGAATATGTAGGTCCAAGTTTTGAAAGAATATGATAAATACATTATTTTTCTTCTTTCTTAATCTTGCATTCTGCACATAATAGTCTAAGAGTTTTATACTTAGATAAATAGTCTTGAATGCATTAAAAATCATTTGGATTCAAGGAAAGCAACTCATTCTCAAGTTGATGACCCTGAATTTCATTGTGTTTACCAAACACAAATTTCAACTTTTCCCAAGCGAGATTAGGTTCATCAATTCCAGATATGTGGAATTCAAATCAGTAGAGATCGACATCCCAATAAATCCATGAGCTTCATCACATATATTTGCCCATTTAATTTTATTATCATCATTAGTGGGTTCTATTTATTTCCCTGAGGTTATCCTGAAAAGTCCCCTACTTTGTAGAACATCCTCCATACAAGATTTCCATGAGAAATAGTTAGAACTTGTAAGTATAATATCACAAGGGGTGGCCATACTATAAAACAATGGGTGAAAGAATAGAAACTAACTGTCTGGATGCAAAGAGTTTGAAAAAATATGCGTTTTAAAAAAACCAGCACTTAAAACTGATTTTGGATGATGAAGTTATGCTTGATCAAATAAAATGTTGAATATGTCCCCAATAGTGATGTGGCAGATATTAACTTGACCAACTAAAAAAAAGAAGCCCCCTCTTCCCAAGATCAACCTTTGACAATCACTTTTACAATAAAGTTGTTTTGAAGTGAATCACTTTTGTAGAATAAGTGATGTTCACTTTTACAATAATGTGACTTTTAAATAGTGCGGCAATAAATTAAATGACTTAAGTGACTCACTTTTATTTTATTTTATTTATGTGAGATGCACTTTTATAATAAATTAACTTGAAAATAGAAATTGCACGCACTAAAAAGTAGCTTAATAAGACTTGAACTAAAGACCTATTAAGTAATAAAGCAACTTTGGACCAAGTGAGCTAAGTTTAAAGGGTACATAAAATAATGGAAAGAGGAAGGGGACTTTTTTTTTTTTACTCTTCTCTCTTGTTCTCCGTGCTTGCTTTCTTTTCCTGCAAATCACAAAAAAATGAAAAACAAAAACAAATACATTTTTCCACACAATGGGGTTAGATCTTGGTTAACTTACCCGGAAAGTCTACATTTTCAAGTTTTCTCACTGTTTCTGATTTGCTGTGATCACACAAGGTGCACGGCAAAGAGCATACGTAGTCGAGAAGACTAGAAAAAAAACTTTCCCTTACTGTTTCTGATTCGCTGCGATCGCGCAAGGTGCATGGAAAAGAGCATACACAATGAAGGAAGGAAATAGTATGAGACTAAAACAAAAAATATATAATAATAAAATGATAAAATATGAGAGATTTACAAAAAACAAATCCGTCGCTGTAACATTATACCTTCAGATTTGCCGAAATGGGTGTTTCTGGAGCAAATGGAAATGATTTTCGGTGAAACAAAAACTATTTTCCAATGGAAACGGTGCTTTAGACACAATGAAATAGCTCCCATAGGCCACAAATGCATACAAAATCCAAAACTAGAAACCATTTCAAAGTTTCAGCAACATCGGTTCCAGATCTTGATCAAAACTGAAAGCGGCTCTTCATAAAAGCTCTGATACCATGTTTGGGTACACAGGGTACTCCCAAAAGACTGAACACCTTGAGCAACTACTTCACACAAATACATCACAGATCAACAAGACGATGTTTGTCATGTGGTTAAAACCCTCGAGAGGGAAACAGTCCACGGCCCCAGCCAAATAGCTACTTGGAGCAATTTATTATGCAAAAGAAATAAAGTTACATGAGCTTCTCATAATTGATCAACTAGCCAAGGATCCTCTATGCTCTTTAAATAGAGATCATAGAACAATTGGTTTTTAAGCCATGGATCAATTTTAGGTATGATCTAAGAGAAGTTGAACCATCGGATCACTCTATGTCTAGAACATATCATGACCATCGGATTAGAATATTTACAAATGAATACTAATGCATACTAAAGAAACACACTTTTACCTAATGGATATATTAGACAAGTTGATCTTAACTAACTCCTAGGTGTCTAAATATCCTAACATAACCAAGGGTTTTTTCCAAAAAGGAGGGAAAACGATGCATTTTTCTCAATTGAGGCAGGTGTCGCCGATGCTCTGTGCAAAAAACAAGGGAGCACCGTCCCTTTTAGGTCAAGGAAAAAAATGCTGAAGGTGACCCAAACCAGACATTTTTGGAGGTTAGCAGGCATCATGAAATTCTTCTAAAGGTTGAAAAGCAGTGTGATATTTTTAGGTGCAACACTAGGGTTTCAAAAACTAAGAAAAATCACACAAAAAATTCTCCTACTCAAGCTATATACCACAAGAAAACTTAAGTGATAAGATGAGCTCAAAATAATCGGTCTCTCACCAGGATTGTCATGTAGGTGCAACTTGTGATATACTAAAGGTACGTGCGTAGTAGTCTCCCTGGGTGTTGTTCTCGATGTATTGCTCCAAACAAGAAGACCAAAGGATTTTTCTCAGTTGGACAAGGAATCCTAGTGGGGTCTCCCGATATACACAAGGTACGTGGGAGCTCAAAATGGTAGTAGTGGTGTCTAATGCACAACCATTCACAAGGGGCCTTCTGATATACAATTGAGTACGTGAGGTACCTTTGTATATGCCTCAAGGGTACGTGAAATGTCATTTGATATACCAATGGTACGTGGAAGAAACGCGCGAGTCCCAGGTTGTAGTGCGGACAAAGTAACGACAACTCCTACATTTTATGATGCCCGAACACATCACTAAATTATCACTCAAATTTCTATACAATTTTAGACCTAGAGCTACCGTTAATTTTATCTTGAGTGGTTAGGTGAATGCATGATATTTTGACAGAAATGTAAAGCCATGCAAATATGAAATGCAGATATTTTCACTTTACTTTTCAATGCATGCCTACCTATGGGAAGGAGAGAGTATTTTTTTTTCATTTTTTGTTTTTAAAACCAAAAATTTCCCAAACAGCTACACTAAACCAAACTTTTTCGAGAAACAGAACAAGCAACAAACTTCAAACTAATTTCGAAAGAAAGAAGATTAAGGTAAGATCTCTTTTTCTAAGAAGAAAGACCAAACACACTCAAAAGCATAATCAATTTTTCAATTTTCTTTTAAAACTAGAAAGATCTAACTTAAAACTATTAATATTTTCTTTTAATGAGATGGAAATGTAAAATAAGGAGAAGAAAGATGGAATGCTGAAAGCTGATGAGGCTAATCAGGTATCCAATAGTTCGTTCTCCAGCAAGGATATAAACAATTCTCAACAAAATTTTCTTTTTCCAAAGTAAAAAAGAAGTCCTTCACAAATTTTTAATGAAAAATGAGAAAAGGTGAACAATCAAGCAAGTATTTATTTTTAGATTGATTTAATGATAAGAGTGAGACCTAACTAGTGCTAAGCTCTCAAACAGCACTTCGTTTGAAAAAATCCAAAACCAAGCATACAAGCCCATAAATAGATGAACCTATCCTATCGCTTCGATTTCAACAAAACAAGCCTTTAACCACATCAAGTTTGACATACAAACATTCATATATCTTTCATACAAACCTAGACATTTAGAACTAAAAACAAGTAACTAATTTTTTTTTGCAAAAACATTGAAAAAACTAATCCTGGAAAAGGCCTACCTCGCACCATGTGCACAGAGTCACTCACAGAGTGGTTTTGATCCAGAACCACTTCCTAATTACTGTTCCAAAGTGGTGGCACCACTTCTTGCTAACTTCCTTCGGGTGGTGGAACCACTTATTTCCTGCAGCACAGGTGCGGTTCCCTGTAAATAGATAAAAACAAATAAAATGGAGAAAAATCAAGGTTAGATCATTGTGCAACTAGAATTTAAGACTTGAATTGGTAATATTTAAGAGTACGGAGATTCAAGAAAAATTAGATCTAAACATATCTGAAGATGCCAAACTGATAACCCTTAGATCAGCTAGTGGATCTATTGAACTGATGAAGGAGGGGAGCTTGGATTTTAAACAAGTGTTCCTGAAAAAGGGACTAAGGAAGATCAGATCAATTGAAGGTCTTCCCCGGTGGATTTTCCATATTTGTTTGTAGGAATTTTGTTGCACCTTCTGTAGATAAAAGTTGTTCCTCTGGTCTGAATGGTTCATATCTAGAACAAATGGTTCACTATAAGGAAGGAAGACTTTCCCTAGAAGCTATAAACACCTGTAATGCAATATTTGATGGAGTGATGTGGTTCTTCTCTTATGACAAAAGGTCTCCAAGGAAACACTTTCATAAACACATCAAACACACAAGAGATCAAAGATACCAGAACATCATTTATAGATCTATGCCAATGACTAAGGAATTTGACAATAAACATGCAATATTATAACATAACACGTATATGGGAAAGGAACGAACTTTATATTAATAAAATGGAGAAAGAGTTTACAACCTATGCCTTAGTGCTAGTATTGTCTTTCACAAAACTAACATCTTGTCTCCTATAGCTCCAACTTGCTCCCTCAAGCTCTCTAAATGACTTAGGCCAGAATATCAAAGCAACAACATAACATTACTCCCTCCTCAACCATGGGAATTAAGCCTGTTTTTATAGGCTTGGAATGGATAGGGATGGTTGAGAAATTGGTGGGTGAGGTGGCTAGGATATCCTGTTAGAATGGATATCAAGCCCAACTTACCCTAGTGATTAGGGATAAGGGTTACATGAATCCTTCTTTCGAGAAGATTAATGAGAACCTCTCTTTTTTACTTTTTACTAAGGGCATCGCTCTTTGTTCACCATGACATAGCGGTTTTGGGCAGAACCTTGCCTTGTTTGAATGGTAAAGGAGGTGCCACCACTTATTTCCAACTAATTTGAGGCAGTGCTGAAGAAGGCACCATTTTTTGAATAAAGGATAGATGTGGTGTTGGATTTTTATATATAAAATTGATATTTGGACCAATTTTCTTGCTTCACAATTTGGGATTGCGGGCAATACTGAAGTCGGGGATCCTATCACATGCTGATGATGAGATTTAGGTATAACAGCTCCATCAAGACTAGAAGCATAACCAATCAGTGGAGAAAACTTAGAGTAATAAGTACAACTCCTAAATTCATACTGACAACCAAACCATTGGATGTGATATACAATTCTCTATTCCAAGGTGACATGACTCGACAACTGCCAAATATAATATCATTTCCTGTCGGGATTTTTATGTTTTTTTAATTTTTTTGGACTTCTTCATATTTGGAAATATTGAAAAAGAATAAAAGTTCTTATAGTATACAACTAGGAGAAGACGAGTGTCATGGGAAAGCAAACTAGTTCCAAGCAGTGGAACATACCTACGCTCAATGCAAGGAAGAATTTGCAGGATGAGGACACTCAGGGGAAGGACTCCTCCTGGTAAGGGATGATCAAGCTGCAAAGGATGTGTAAAAGGATATTCTTGGATAGGATTGAGACAAGTTCAAGCTACATGGATTATAACTCTGAAGTTGGGAGCCGATATAAAGCTCAATAAGGAAAGAAAAATGCATGAAATGCAAATACAACTTCATATACAAGGGAGTCCCTGTGGGAGATGGAAAACATAAAGTTCAAGATGGATATGAGGCTCTTACTCAAGGACATAGTGGGACCATAAGGGACTCCCAAATCTAAAGGAGAAATATCAGCATGGGTACCAAATTGCAAAAAGGGATTTAACTAGGGCACCCATGTATAGGAAACCTCTACCACTTACATAATGTCACTTATAATAGCAGTATGAAGGTTCTGTAACATGGCAAAGTGGGTTCGTACCTAGATTTAAGGTGAAATGGTCATAAGGAAATGTATAATTCAAGCAAATATAGACTCCTAACCTATATTCTAGTTCGAAATTATACCTGTAATAGATACGAACGAGTCAAATCCTCGGTCAACGTATGCTCAAATCAGGTCCCTACACTACAACATTAGGCCAAACAGTCCAAAATAGTCAATAAGGGTCCAAACTATAGAGAGGTGGGTATAGTAAAAAACTCATTTTTACCATACTGTTTGGAATTTTTACCACACATAGTGCTTTTGAACCACAAACTTGAAATGTCGATTCTGGGAGCTACGGTCCAAAAAATCAAGAACTGACTGGATCAGGTATTTCTTCATCTCATCCTCTTTCATTTTAATGTGTTTCTTTCAGTTATTAGTGATTGATTTTTATTTTTGGGACACCCTAAAATTCATGTTTTCGGCCCATGCAAAAAATCACTCGATTTTCGCATATAGGGCTTGATATGTGCAGAAAATCCTTCGATTTCCGCTTATATACACAAATGTTTGAGGAATAGTCATGTATAAGGCCGTGTTTACCAATTTTTGAGGTGAAAACTCATGAAACTCTCGTGTTTTTGTGTAGAATGGTTTTGGAATGGCGTGAACATGCGAATGAAGATGTGGAAAGGGATGTGCAAGGTGATCTGATGGACCAAAAAGCTTTCAGGGTATGTGGATTATATAAATTTTTGCATCTTGGAAGCTTAAGAACCAATCCAAGGCTACTCCAAATGCTAATGGACTACTCGGATCTGGATACAAAAACCTTCCAAATTGACGGGATTCCTCTCAGCCTTGAGGTTGAGGATATTTACTTTATTACTGGACTATATCACAGAGGGGAGGTAGTCAATATATGAGCTCATGGGGTTGGAGGGGGCCTCACAATTGAGGAGTATGTTGCATTTTACTGCCTCCCAGATACAGAAAAGGTTGGGAGTCATATCCCAATGAAATTGATTCAGAGCCTTGGCCTCAAGCCCATACTACTAGCACTAAGCAGGATTGTACGATTGGCATGCCTCCATCAGGATTCCAAGCCATTGATGTTCTATGTGGTGGAGTGCATGAGGCCCACCATCTATGACTGGAGTACCTCGTTGTTGGGTAACATGAAACAATAGTTTCTAGAATGAAATATGGGTAGAATGTGAAACTTTGGTTTTTCAAGAATTTTGAGTACATTCTTCTTTGAATGTGTACTAGGGCTAATCCTAAGAGTGCAGATCACTCCTCACGGTGCTCGAGATCTAGCTCAGATGCATTGGGAAAATGTGATGTGGAGGCTAGGTGTTATAAGGAATTCTCAATCAGTGTGGACACTGCTTATTCCTATGCACTATAAGTCACAAGCATAGAACAAAAACATAGAGCAGCAAATCCTTTCCTTAAACAATCAACTCAAATAAAATGAAATATAATATACCTCAACCTTAGATCTCCTTGTATTTTCTCTAAAAGCCCTTGCAATGGTTCAATACCTGCAAAACAAATCAAAATAAAAACAAACAAGATGAGAGCATCTGTTAGAATAATCAACCCATAGTTACCTACCTTAGACATTAATTAAATCATTTTTGTCTTATTACCTAGTATCCTAGATTCCACTCTATGCTAGTTTCCTTCTACATGTCCTAAAAGTCAACAAATGACAAAAAATGAGTCATGGAGAACTTGGGAAACTTCCTAGAAACCCATTTTAGCATGTCTACTTTATTCCAGATCCTCCAAAGCGCATATCTATTTTTTTCTGAAAATCTGCCTGTTTTATTGAGAATTAAGGCAAAAGGAAAAGCTAGACTAGGTGTAGTTGAGTTGTTTTTTTCCCACATCATCCTCCCTCCCTTTCTCCTAATAAAATCATGTATGATTTTTCTTTCCATTTCTCATTATCTACTTGACTTAGCCAATTCGTGAGCATCTTGGTGGATTTGGAAACTGCTTTATGCACCTATGGGGGATTTGACTAGATTTAGTAAGCCTACTTTTTGACCTTTTTGAATGACATCCTTATGCATTAAAATCTCTCATGTAATTATATATTGCAGCATCCTATTACTTCACAAGGTTGGATATTGTACACTTATTCAATACAGATTAGTGTTATGCTCCAATTTCAGTCTCCTTTGATGTTAATTTTGCATGCTTGATTAGCAATTTTGTGAGTGTAATTGTTCTATCTCTTGGGTTCAATTTCCACATGGTATTAGAGCCTTTGTATATCAATTTCTCTCCTTCCATATTGCTATTTCAGGTTTGACATCTTGATTGGGAGCATATTCTGCTGATTGAAGGGCATAGTTTCTGAGCTATGGACCAATCTCAGAAGATCATCTTGACTCCATTCAATTTATTTGAGTGGAAAGATGATATGGAGATATTGTTGAGAGTGAAATGTCTCTACAGGGTTACTATGGCAACTGAGGCAGAGCCCAATGCAACTGTAGAGAAAATCAGATGGCACAACAGGAGGGATGAGGCCTATGGTATTTTGTGTCTAAGCATTTCAAGAGACCTCCTCTTCCATCTTGATGGATTGAAATCACTTAATGAAGTGTGGGAGAAGCTTGTAGATATTTTTGGTAAGATAGATGATATGAGACGACATCAAATCAAGAATGAGCTGATCTCCTTGAGTCCCAGTAGCTTCGAATCCTTGCAACTCTATTTTTCCAAGTTTAAAGCCCTTGTTTTGCAGCTAAAATAGTGTGGGATTGAAAAGAAGGAAGATCAACTAGTTTTGGCCATAATCTTGAAGCTTGGCCCTGACTATTCGGTGTTTGTTTTGACCTTCCATTCCACCAAGTTGACAGCTCGAGCCTGGAAGATTCCTAAGCTTGCAGAGTTCATGGAATCCCTCACATAGGAACAAGATAAGTTGGTGATGATGTTCACCATCAAACCTTCCAAAGACCAAGATTTGGTTGCTGGGGATTCAAGGGTGGATTCAAAAATCCAGAAAAAATCTAAAAATCTACCCAAGCAAAAGAGAGACAAGAACAAGTCTCAAGAGGAACCCCAAGGTTCCAAGAAGAACTTCAAGAAGAAGAAGAACAAAGGAGAAATGATCAAGTGTGCATACTATAGTAAGGGCTATCATCTTGAGAGCTCTTGTATGAAGAATCCAATTGACATGTTCACCCACCTCTTGGAGAAGAATAACATCTCCCTTCCTGATTGCTCAAAGAAGAGGGAAGGAGGATCAAATTCAGAGGACAGAGAGAGAGAGCACATGCCTTGGTTGCTGGCACATCAAACTCACCTAGCTTTATCATAGACTCTGGAGCTTCTAGACATATGGTTTCGACAAAAGAGGAATTCTCCTCTCTTGACATGTGAAAAGGTCCACCAATAGTTTTGGGAGATGACCCTCTCACTAAAAATTTGGGCAAAGGAAGGATTGAGATTGACCATGGTAAGTTCAATAATGTGTTGTATGTTCCAAGTCTTGTCTCTAATCTCTTGTCAGTGTATCAGATGACTCACACTGGGTCTCCAAATAAGGTCATCTTCTCCCTTGATGATGTTGAAATCGCTGAGATTTTGAATGGTAAAGTCATAGAAAAAGGTGTTGTTGATCACACTTTGAAGGTATACATGTTTTCCCATTTTCCACCGTACTCAAACCCCTCTGCTCTTCTGATTCATGCTAATGAGGCAAGCAAGCCTTGGCATAAAATATTTGGCCATCTTAACTACAAGTATCTTTCTGACTTGAGTGAAAAAGATATGGTCATAGGGTTACCAAAGATCAAGTTTTCCAAGGGAGTCTGTCAAGGTTGTATCCTAGGAAAACACCTAGAGCACAAATTTGAGAGAGCTAGTCATGAGAGAACCTCTGCCCCTCCTGAGTTGATCCACAGTGACATTTCTGGTCCATTTCCTCATATCTCTATGAGTCAAGCCAAGTATACACTGACCTTCATAAATGACTTTTCTAGGTATTGTTGGGCTTACTTCCTAAAGCATAAGTCTGAAGTTTTTGACCTCTTCAAAGTCTTTAAAGCCTTGGTTGAAAACCAGTTTGGGAGGAAACTCAAGATCCTCAGATCTAATAATGGTGGTGAGTATGTCAAGTCTGAGTTCATTCAGTTTTGTAAATATGCAGGTATTCATATGCAGCATTCAACCCCTTACACACCACAGCAAAATGGTGTTGCTGAGAGAAACAATAGGTCATTGAAGGAGATGGTGACCTACATGATGGAGGCTAAGACTTTGCCACCAAAGTTTTGGGCCAAGGCTATAAAATTTGCATCCTACATCTAGAATAGGGTGCCTTATAAACATCTTGATGGTATGACTTCTTTTGAATCTTGGAGTGGGCACAAGCCAGATGTGACCCATTTCAGGATTTTTGGCTCAAAGGCTTGGGCTAGAATTCCAACTGAAAAGAGAAAGGATTTGCAACCCCAAAGCCAAGAGTGCCTATTTGTTGGGTATTCTGAAGATTCAAAAGGGTACAAGATGATCAACTTGAGCACTAAGTGTTCAGTTCCAAGAAGAGCCTTTAGTAGCAGTTGAAGTTGGTGTTAGAATAATCAACCCATAGTATTTACCCACTTAGACATTATTTCATTTATTTGTCTTATTTGCCTAGTCCATGAGTCCCACCATGTGCAAGTTGCTAATTGCCTATCCATAGAGGTCAAAATTGCCATTATTGACTCATGGAGTGCTTGGGAAATCCTTGGGAATCAAATTTGATTTATTCCTGGCCTCCTAGGCGCCCTTCTGCTTTTTCTGCTTTATTGCCTGCTTTTTCAGTGTTTTAAGGCACATAGGAAAGCAAGACTAGGTGAGGTGAATCAGCTTTGTTGCCTCTTCCTCCTCCACTCTTTCCTCCATGCAAAAGCATGTATGAGATTCCATTTGACCACTCTTTAGCTTTCCCATGCGCCCTTGCTAATTCATGGGGTCCTTGATAGATTTGGGATCAGCTTTTTACACCTATGGGGGATTTTCCTATTTTGGGTAAGCCTGCTTTATGCTAGATTTGGATGCTTCCTTATGCATTTGATTTGCTCATGTATTCTATATATTCAGTGGCCTATGTTATTACAGGGTTGTCTATTGTACACTCAGTTAATATAATTTTGTGTTACAGCTCCATATTCAGTCTCCATTGTTGATAATTTTGCATGATCAATTGTTAATTGTTGTGGGTGAAATTAATCTACTGCAGGACTGAATTTCTACATGGTATCAGAGCCATTGTAGGTTGTTACTCTCCTTCAAAAATTGTTTTGCAGGTTTGACATCAAGACTGGGAGCCTTCTACTGACAGTCGGGACAGATTTTCTAAAGCTATGGATTCACAGAAAACTATCCTCACTCCCTTCAAATTTTTTAATGGAAAGCAGAGATGGAGATATTGTTGAGAGCGAAAGGCCTCTACAGGGTGACTATGGCTATAGAAGCAGATCCCAATGCTGCTGCAGAGAAGATCAAATGGCACAATCAGAGAGATGAGGCCTATGGCCTTCTATGTCTCAGTATTTCTTGAGACCTCCTTTTCCATCTCGATGGATTGACTTCACCGGATCAAGTATGGGAGGAAATTTATGAACTCTTTGGAAAGACAGATGAGATGAGGGGACACGAGATCAAAAATGAGCTGATCTCCCTGAGTCCCAGTAATTTTGAATCCCTGCAGCTATATTTCTCCAAGTTCAAAGCACTAGTTTTGCAGCTGAAACAGTGTGGTATTGAAAAGAAAGATGAGCAGCTCGTATTGTCCATCCTCTCGAAGGTAGGGCCTAATTAATCAGTCTTTGTTTCGACCTTCTATGCCACAAAACTCATAGCTCGAACCTGGAAGATGCCTAGCCTTGGAGATTTCATGGAATCTCTCACACAGGAACAAGACAAGCTGGTGATGATGGGCACCATCAAACCTTCCAAAGACC
>LPNX010502277.1:221052-241100 GCA_001517045.1 Pseudotsuga menziesii
AGTCCTGGCCTCCTAGGCGCCCTTCTACTTTTTCTGCTTTATTGCCTGCTTTTTCAGTGTTTTAAGGCACATAGGAAAGCAGGACTAGGTGAGGTGAATCAGCTTTGTTGCCTCTTCCTCCTCCACTCTTTCCTCCATGCAAAAGCATGTATGAGCTTCCATTTGACCACTCTTTAGCTTTCCCATGCGCCCTTGCTAATTCGTGGGGTCCTTGATAGATTTGGGATCAGCTTTTTACACCTATGGGGGATTTGCCTATTTTGGGTAAGCCTGCTTTAGGCTAGATTTGGATGCTTCCTTATGCATTCGATTTGCTCATGTATTCTATATATTCAGCAGCCTATGTTATTATAGGGTTGGATATTGTACACTCAGTTAATATAATTTTGTGTTACAGCTCCATATTCAGTCTCCATTGTTGATAATTTTGCATGATCAATTGTTAATTGTTGTGGGTGAAATTAATCTACTGCAGGCCTGAATTTCTACAGTTGGAGAGTCTTCTACACCGCCAGATCCATTGATTATAAGTGGAGAGACTAATGAGTTTGCTGATTCTGATATGTATGATAATGATTATTTGATTATATATCCTAATATTCCTACAAGACCAAAATGGGCAGCAAATACCATTCATGCAGCTGGGGAACTAGTTGGAAATCCTAGTGACACTAGGAGGAATAGATCTTAGTTTGAGAGTGCCCTTTGTATGAAAGATCCTTTATTTGTTGAGAAGTTCTATATGATAGTTGAATCAGATCCACAAACATATGAAGATGTAGCACATGATCCAAGATGACAAATAGCTATGAAAGAAGAATTCAGCTCGCTCCAGAAGAACAACAATTGGGAGCTGGTTGATCTTCCCTCAGGGAGGAAGCTAGTTCAATGTAAGCGGGTTTTCAAGACTAAGTTTGCTGCTGATGGTTCAACTTTGAAATATAAGGCAATATTGGTAGCCAAGGGCTACTCACAAGTACATGGTATTGACTACAATGAAACCTTTGCACCAGTGGCAAAGATGGACTCCATAAGGCTAGCTTTAGCCATTGTAACTTTGAAGCAATGGGAGGTACATCACATGGATGTGAAGTGTGATTTCATAAATGGACATATCACTAAATATATTTACATGCAGCAACCTAAAGGGTTTGTTTCTAATCCATATTTAGTGTGCAGGTTAAAGAAATCATTGTATGGGATCAAGCAAGCCCCCAGGGCTTGGTATGCCAAGATTGATGGCTTTCTGTTGTCATGAGTTTTGTTCGATGCAAGTATGATCCTAATGTATATTTGAAGCTGATTCATGGTTCTTTGAAAATTATTGTCTTGTATGTGGATGACCTTCTAATTACAGGAAGTTCAAAGAAAGAGATTGCTTCCTTGAAGGATGCAATGAACCATACTTTTTCTATGACATATTTTGGATTGTTGAGCCAATTTTTGGGACTTGAAATTTCTCAATCCCAACATGGAATAAAATTACATAAGTCCAAGTATGCCTTATATTTGATGAAAAATTTCAACATGAAAGATTGCAATCCAAGCAAGACTCCCTTCCTTTCAGGAGTTAAGCTTGAAGAAGCAGGTTCTTCTACTATGGTAAATAATACACTGTATAGGCAGTTGATTGGGTGTTTACTTTATCTTACACACACTTGAACTGATATATATTATGCAGTTAGTGTGGATTCAATATACATGGATCATCCTCATGAGATCCACTGGAGAAAAGCCAAAAGGATCCTAAACTTTGTTCAAGGAACAAAAACTCATGGGATCTTCTACAAAGCAAAATCTGATCTTGATTTGATTGGATTTACCAATAGTGATTGGGCAGGTGACAACACAGATTGAAAGTCAACATCAAGATATTTGTTCATACTTGTAGAAGGACCAATCAGCTGGTCAAGCAAGAAGTAGAGTGCCATAGCACTCTCATCTATAGAAGCAGACTATAGAGGAGTTGTAAATGCAGTAACTCAATGTTTGTGGTTGCAAGGAATACTTGGAGAATGTGGCTTTGAATTAGATTTTTCAACTATTATCTACTATGATAATCAAAGCACCATTTGAATATTCAATGATCTAGTTCATAGAGAGCGAACCAAACACATTGAGATCCACATGCACTACATCAGACAGCTTGTGCATGATGGTACCATTCATCTACTCTTATGTGCATCTTTAGAACAAGTAGCAAACATATTCACCAAATGTTTTTGTGAGAAGACATTCAACAATATCAAATCACTGTTGGGAATTGCTGATAATGCTGTGAAGCATGATTGATGACAAGATTTCCAAATTTTTTTTTCTTGTCCATGTTTAAGGGAGGATTTTCCCACTAGGTTTTTGCCTCTTTCCTTGGTTGTATGGACAAGCAGTATGTAAAGGGTGACAAAGGATTGTTGCTAGGCCCTATAGTTTTCTGATATTTTCTCATAAATTTAGGATTAAGGGGAGGTTTGAGAATAATCAACCCATAGTTACCTACCTTAGACATTATTTAAATCATTTTTGTCTTACTACCTAGTCACTGAGATTCCACTCTATGCTAGTTGCCTTCTACATGTCCTAGAAGTCAACACATGCCAAAAATGAGTCATGGATCTCTCGGAAAACTTTCTGGAAGCCCTTTCTAGCATGTCTTATTTATTCTATATCCTCCAAAGCACATATCTACTTTTTCTGAAAAGTTGCCTATTTTATTTAGAATTAAGGCAAAATGAAAAGCTAGACTAGATGTAGTTGACTTGTCTTTTGCCCACATCATACTCCCTCATTTTATCCTAATAAAAGCATGTGTGATTTGTCTTTCCATCTCTCATTATCTTTCCTACTTGACTTAGCCAATTCATGAACATCTTGGTGGATTTGGAAACTGCCTTATGCACCTATGGGGGATTTGACTAGATTTAGTAAGCCTACTTTTTGACCTTTTCGAATGGCATCCTTATGCATTCGAATCTCTCATGTAATTATATATTGTAGTAGACTATTACTTCACAAGGTTGGATATTGTACACTTATTCAATACAGATTAGTGTTATGCTCCAATTTCAGTCTCCTTTGATGTTAATTTTGCATGTTTGATTAGCAATTTTGTGAGTGTAATTGTTCTATCTCTTGGGTTCAATTTCCATAGCATCATGATAAATTAATTATTATATCAGTGATCAAGGAGTCTGATATTATATAATTAAAATCAATACATCAGATATAGGAAATGGGAATGTATCTGTATTAATTATGAAAGAGAAAGAAGTACAACCAATCCTTGATTTTGATGGCTTCAATCTCTAGTAGAACATCTACAATACTCTATATATATGAATATCTCTCCAAACATGAGCCAGCCCTACTTTACCTATGATTGAGACTTCAAACTAATAGCATAAGGATACTTGTCTTGACCATCAACACTCCTGGTAAAAAAATCACATGCATTGAACTAGGGTTTTATGAAAGAAAGAGCACACCGATGCTTTCTACTCCACGGTGAGAAACACGTCGGTGCTTTGTGTAAAAGGTAGAAAAGTGCTAGCCCTCCAAGATATGGGAAAAAAAGATGACCAAGATGGCTCAGGTCAGGTTTTTTGGGAGGTTGAAAAGCAATGTGGAATTTTGAGGTGCAATAGAATGCCCCCCAAATTTTGAAGCTAGAAGGAAGTGATAGGTGAACTAATTTGCAAGATATCCATTTGATATAGAGGTAAAGAGAGATAGACTCATAACTAATGTAGGACCAGTAACTAAATCCATCCAAACCAATCATAGCTGCAGACCAATACATTGCATATCTATGATGATGACCACATCATGGATACCAAAAATACACTGTAGATCCATGCATAACTACTATACGGGGTAGGACATAGATACAAAACATACAAAGTAGATCCATGTCTCTTAACCTCAAATACAAAACACAACCACCAAACATACAATGTGGATCCATGTCAAGACTCTAAATGATCTCCAAACACAACCTGAGCATAGGAAATCATGATGGTGAAGCCTAACCACTCAGGATCTTCATTCCAATCCCCAACTGATACGATCCTGGCCATGTGAATAGATGTTTTGATGTCAAACATGGCAGAAACCACTTGATTCCCAGTTATTGATGTCAACTATTAACAAGTGCAAGGGAAATCACCATTGATGTCAATGATTCCCAAGGTATCTCAATACATATCATCGAATGTGAATAAAGGATTTGGAGTCGAAAACTCGATGAGATATTTCAATTAAGAGGCAATGATGTAAACTCATGTTGAAAGCGAGGTAACCTGCCATTAAGGCATGCAGGCCCAAGGTACTCTTTTGGTTTCTAGGTCTAATTCATGGATAATGATTTGAAGTTGACAGGAATAGACTTGTCACAGGAGGGCCATAATGATTCCCACATCAGTGACATGAAACTAGGAAAAAAAATTGATTTGAAGTGATGAAACTGAGTCATTCATGACTAAATTTAGGGATAAGTAAAGTTATCGATGAGTTATTTTTCTGGGTGAGACGTCCTTGGAACACTTTGGGGCACGACATGTGACTTGACATTATTGAATTAACAAGAATTGAACCAGGTGTAATGCAAGGAATATGATGAAGCATTCTTTGAATTGACTCAAAGGAGTCCGTTGACTCATGAAAGTGGATGGACTAAGAGACAAGCTGAATACCCAACTATTCAGATATGCAAAATGCAGACAGGTGCCATGTTCAAAGGTGGACTATAGACTACTTCCATAAATACAAATGAAAACCATCCCCCTTTCCTTTAATTTCCCCATCTCGAAATATGAGTTCCTCTTTTAATTTTTACGAGTCCAAAGAGGGTAAAAAACACTCGTTAAAGCTCATCAAATGATGAGTCCATTCTCATAATTTTTATGAACCTCAGAAAGGAGCAGTTCATTCCCAAATAAGATATTTCATCATTTTGTTTTACAAGTCTGACGAAAGCAAAATCATTTGTCATTTCACATTTAGAGAGTCTGAAACAACTAAGAAAACTCCAAAAGGTCCTTTTTCGTAAATAAGGCTAGCCAGTTTGAAAAAGAGATAGCCTACCCTTGACTAGTTGACCGTTCTTATTCTTTTACAAGCGTGAGCATAACAAGTTCGCTTGGAAATATTTTTATGTTTTTAAGGAGACTGAAAAGAGCTTAAATATAACTCCATAACTAGGTTCCTTTTCCATAATCCACTTTTAACGAGTCTGAAAAAGCGAAAAAGTAGACTCGACACCTTTCTATTGGTATTTTAATGAGCATGTAAAAAGTGTATAACGATACTTGGTGCTTTTTCATTTCAACTCCAAGCTTGAAAACGATGAAAATAGCTTACATTATAGCGATTACCCAATGTTGACTTGAAAAAACTCAAAAAACACATTAAAAGCCAATTTACCAAAACTATATAAAGTAAAAAATAAAAAATCCACCTTCAATGAAATAATTTGGATTTCAAAATAAATAAATTATAGTAAATTTTTGAAAAATTTCAAAAAATATATAAATAGAAAGGGATGGTAAGAATTCTTTACCATTTGTTTTTACCATTGCAAGAGTTTGGTAGTTGGAGTGAGAGTGAGAGGCTTCCATAGGTGCTTTGGAAAGTGTTCCCATCCATCGTTTTCTTCAATATTATTGGAAGAGGTAAAGATCTTGATATTTCCTATTTACTTTTCAAAAGAAATGGAATTTGTTTATTTTTCCATTATTTATTTCATGTTCCAAAAATGATGTTTAATTTATTTTAAAGCCAAGGGAGAGGGTGAATTAGGAATATTGATTGACTAGGAGGATTTTTGACCATCCTAGAGGGTTTGATTACTGTGTTAGAGGAAAATATTTCAGGCCATATGGCCTATTTTACTTCGGATAGAGTGCGCGGCGACGCTCTGTCGGGCTGGGATAGGTGCCTCATAGGCGCTCTTTCCACAACCAATAGGTGCGCTATGTTGATGTATTTGTAACTTTGGAATGTATTCATCTATGTATCTTATGTATTGTAACCCAATGTTTATTTCGGGATATATCTATTATGTAATTGAGTCATGTTGTCATGCCCCGATGTTTCGATCGGGAGGATCTATAATGTAAACAAGTCATGTCAAGTCATTGAGGGTAGCCCTCCTATTGTCTAAGGGTTAAAGTCCCTGAAGTTTCGGGGCACTAGGGTTATTAGACTCTCCTAGAGAGTTCGGCCCTATTAAGGTTTTCGTCATGCTGGGATTAGTATAAATAGAGAGCTAGACTCTCTATTTAGTACACATTACATACACACTCAAGTGTAGCACATAGTTGAGGAAGGAGAAGACACTGGGGCTAGATAAGAAGAAGGTTACTGCTGTCGGGAGATCACTTACTGTTTTGGGATTTTCTATTTTGGTGCTGATTCTATCTCCGAGGAATTTGTGGGGTTTTCTCCATTTATGCTTTCCCCAAGGAAAAAAACTGTGTTCATTGTCTCTTGTGTTTGATTGTTGTGCTTGTTATTCTCTCAGTTAAAGATCATAATAATGCTAGCTTAATGTTGAAAAACTAACACATTGGCTATCGACGCTCTACAATACAAAGGAGGCAATGCCATTGGTGCTCTGTGGGAAAAGCCTACAGGTGCCGCAACTCCCTTATGTGGAAAAAAAAAACCTAAAACCATCCAAAAATTGTTTTTTTTTGCTTTATAAACCTATAGAGAAGATCTTGGATACGCATATGTTGTTTGCTTGTTTTGACTTGCTTGACAGGGTTTTGTAGCTGAAGATCTGGAGGCTCTAGAGCTTTTGTTGGCTTAGGAAAGGGGCATAAGGAGGAAGTTTGCATACACAACCAAGGATAATGCGCTGCACGTGCGAAAAAAGCAAATGAAGATCATGAAGGATGTAATGGGCCCATGAAGGAAGAATAGTGAAGCACGTGACAAAGGAAAGGAAAGGAAAGTGTGAAAGAGCGCAAGGGGAAAATGGCCAGAAAGCGACAAATGCAGAATACAGATCATGGTCATATACGACGTCGTAAGCCTGAAGCTACACACATATGAGAAGATATTTGTAATTCAGGCCGATAGTGCCTCGTGTCAAGTCATGATCACTACAGCTGTAACCAGAGTGGTGGCTAATGGTGATGGCTAACAGAATGTCAATATGCAGTTGGCCCTGCATGGCCATGTAAATTAGTATAAATAGGAGGGATGCAATAGTTAGAGGGTTGGTTGCCGAGGTTTTCATTGATCCCTGTTCAATTTTCAGTAGTAGTTTGCTATTCAATGGTAATCCATGGAGAGGGATGTTGTTTCATTGTAATGTCATAGCGATCAAAGAGGAGGAGACTGAGGAAGAGTACAGTATCAATAGAGGGGTTGTTGAGCCGTGGATCTGGCTGATGTGTGAGCAGACCTCTAGGAGTAGGAGTATAATAGAAGAGTGAACCAGAGAGCATGAGAACTATAATTCTGAACTTAAAGACACATCTCAAGATCAGTCTGCATCCCGTAGACTACAAGGTGCTATATCCTTTCTCATGCCATATGAAGAGCACTTTGGTGGTTTTTCCCATATGGGTTTCCACGTTATCTCTTATGTTTGAATGAATGGTTAATATGGTGGATGTTTATGTGATTGATTACTATTTTCTTTTTGTAAAATGTTCAAATGCTACTTGAATCTTTGTTATCATTCTACAATTGGTAAATAAATGGTCAGAATGTGTTGTAGAACTGAATCTATATATGTATTAGTTTGTATGATTACTATTTTAAACACTGACTTAAGTAATAGAGATGATTGATGTGAATCCGTTGCACTATATGAATTGTTCCAACTGTGAGGTGGACAGGAAGGTCATGTCATGCGTGATGACATATGTTTGTGTGCAGTTGCACATAACTAAATCATCTATCCAACCATCCTGCTGCCTTCGTTGAGCTCTTTCTCTATGATCCAAGGGACTATACTCCCTCGACAATCACAGAAACATGGTTTTGGTGGTTACCCATCTACGAGATATCTCAGGTGAGATTGCACCTGCTTCCCAGGTATTGCCGATGGGGCTTGCTCTATAGGGTCAGTATCTCAGGTAGTTGTTGGATCGACGGGCTGCACAAAACCTGGGTCACGTGAGTGGGGAAAAGTGGCCAACAAATGGTTCCATTTTTGAGACCTTATTGATTAAATCGGGGGATACGTTATGGAACCCAATGAAGGAGGAGATAGAAGACTGGCTGGATGCTAAAATGCTGGTGTTTGTGCAAGAAGAAAGCATAGGGACACAATTGAGCACAGAAAGTTGGTTAGATGAATTTATATACTCTAATATTCACGAGATATTCTTTGTTGAGTTCCCTATTTTACTGCATGAATGGTTAGTAGGATTGGTATCTAAGCAAACCAATTTCCAGAGATAGGAGATTGATGCGTGGAGTGACCAGCTCGTTCAGGAGGTAACTAGTGTAAGTAACTCTATCTTCAGAGCTATTGATTTTTGGGTTGATAGTATATTGCGAGGGTATATTATTGAGTTTGCGGTAGATGGTATAACTTCATATAGTGAAGTTGAAAGAAATTTCTTCCAAGGACCAAGAAGGAGATACTTATTTAGTATAAGTACACAGATAAAATTACTTTCTTATGAGAAGGGTATTTTGCACTTGGATAGTTGATCCATGTGTCTAGGAGAGGGCTATGTCACTAACAGACAGGTAAATAACATGGGTAAAAGTGTGTGAAAATGTTCCACAGAAGAATAGAACCTGAACTTGAGGATGGAGTCCTAAGGAGTGGGAGAAGATTTAGATCAGGAAAGAGGAGGAAAACTGAAAGGGGCTGATGTAATCCTAGTTTGTTCGAAGGAAGTGAACACAAACTTGGGTCATGCAAAGATGAAGGGTCTTGTGATGAAGAGGAGAAATATAGCTCGATCTTGGAAGGACCTGAAGATTTGGAGAGCTCTGACGAGACATCGGGATCAGAGCACAACTATATAACACCAACAATATTTCTTGAGATGAGATCTAGAGTCTCATCCCCTGAAAGAACCTCTAATACGGATAGCACTAGCCCTGGAACTAGTGCACAAGAAGGTGCAACTCCGCTGAACCCTATCCCAGAAAACCCTAACGCCAACCCAATGGCTATGACAAATGTCTAGTTACCTACTTTTAATGGAAATGGAATGGAAGACCCCGAACAACATTGGTTCCTCTGTGAAGCTATGTGAATGGTACATTTAGTCCATGGCACAGATGTCAAGAAAGCACAGATGATCATGACCTTAAGGGGTTGTGCCCTAGATTGGTTCATGAAATTTTGTGTTGCACTGGCCGAAACACAACAGAAGAAACTTGAGGAGATCCAAGTTGCAATGATCTCTGAGTTCAGGAAACCCAAATTAGAGTCACAATGTATTACTGAGATTAAGGAGATTAAACAAGCTCTAGCATAAACTGTGTGGGACTTTTATCAGTGATTCAAGATGTTGATTACCAAAGTAAGCTTCCAAATGTCCGATGTATAGCATAAGGAGTGGTTTATTGTTGCTCTGCTACCACACATCTGCAGGCCGTTGATGCAGCAAAAGATTGAATTGCAGACAGAAGCACTAGAGCTGGCGATGAAGCTAGAGGCCTAGCCTATTGGTGAAGGCACTGCATGCATGGTACATATTTAGTCACAGCTATCCAACCTCATGATACAACTTCAAGATATCAGGAAGGAAAAAGAGGCACAGGAGGACTTGTGGTGCACAAAATGTAGAACAGACGAACACACCAAGGATAATTATCTGACCTTCATGAACTATCTCGCATTAGGTGCACCTTGTAGCAGGGATTTCTCCTTGCTACAAGGGCAGGAATGGCTCCCTTTTGTCTATAGGACAGAAGGGTAGGTTCCTGCGTGTGAAAATGATGAAAAGAAAGTGGAATGGATAGAAAGAAAATATAGAAAGAAAATAGTGGCTATGAACCCCTCTGCAGACAATGTTAGGGATTCGCCTTTGCTACCTGCAAACAACTATTAAGAAAAACAAAACCTGCAAAATAGGTTAATAGACAAACCTACAAAGAAACATGGGTCAGAAATAAAAAACTACTAAAGGAAAATGCATAAAAAAAACAAGATTATACCTCCTTTGGTGAAATGGGCCACCATTCCCTAGCTGGAAGGAAGCACCTCCCTATCTCACTCAATAATGGATGAGGAGCTATGGCTCAATGGGGAGAATAGATGGAGGAGAGAGGGATGTGGGTGGCTTGAGAGGCAAAGGTGTCTCAAGGCATCCACGGGTAGCATAACAATATGCAAGAGAGGTGTGTGTTTGAGAGTGAGCCCCCACACTCCTTTTATAGCTTTTTTGGGGGGTTTTAGGGTTTTAAGCCCTTGGTCCAGGATTTAGCCCCTTCCACCCTAACTTTAGCTCCTTTTAGGGTTTTAGGCTCCTTTGAGGGGTTTTAGCCCCTTTTTGGAGGCTTTAGCCCCTAGGAGAGTTATTTAGGCTCCTTTTTGGGGTTTTTAAGCCCTTTTCTTCATCCTTAAGCCTTTTTTAGGGTGTGGGGGTCTAATAGAGGGTTGTGAATGGGTGTACTTGGGTGGTGTAGGCCATGTAGAGCTAAGTGAGGGATTTTTTGGGTTAACAGATTGCCCCTTGATCTGTGAGAGAAGGAGCTCATCGTATGGCCGACGAACATCATAGGATTTGCTGCGTAGAGGTGGTGGTTTCGGGGATGGGGCATGGTGGCTTTTGGTTTTTGTATTAATATGGTTCCCATCAATGGATGAGATACAAATAATGTGTGACATGTATATGGATGAGGCAGGCATCCCCATGCTCATGACAATGTCAAAAGAATAATTTGATCTATGCTCTAAAATACAAGAGCCGATCATATACAACTGATGATACAATGATGCTTTCCTCAATGTGAGGCTGAATACAATGCTGATTTGGCACATTCGACCCATGGAATTATTATGGAATGCTATATCTTCATGACTAACGGTGTGCTAGATATGGAACGGTACATATATATATGGACTCACTGATTGAGAGTCAAAGTATTTATGGTACAAGTACGCTGCATTAATCATAAATCTATATAGAAGCACTGCTGGGGCTTCTGAACACTGTCTCCAACGCAACCTAGAAATCACAAGGGACATGACCTGTTTAGGTCCCTTGAATAGACTCATCAATGTGCTAGAGTCAGGTGACATCCGGGGTCTTCGACCAAGTATTGTGTAGAACAAACCCTGTACGAATCTCAATAGTGCGATGATGTAGTTGGAGTCAAGCATGTGAGAAACAACCATCCCGAGAGGTATTAAGGACTCCTCTCAAGTGGTCCAAGGAACTCATCAATGAGGTTAATGAAACCAGGATACAGGGACCTCTAGGTCTATCCTCTAGAATATGTGTGTTGTCATTGACAGAGGGAGACCTGCCCCTAGTCAAGGAAATGGTGTTTCCTTGACCAGAAGCATGAGGTAGATAACCAAAAGGTGTGAGACAATCTGCGGACTGACCCACTGAATGGGGGGGGGAGGGGGAGGGAAAGAAGGGGGAGGGAAAGAATTGAACAGGGGTAGGGGGAGTGTGGTAGACTCAAACTTCCTTTGTTCAGAGTATTATGGTAGGGTGGACTAGGCAACAAATGAAACTTGACTCATGGGAATGGGATCATAGCTGTAATATCGGGAATGTCGCTGCAAATGGGAAATACTTGGAGGAGGTAAACACTTTTGATATTGATGGGATCCAAGGAAGACACATTTCATATTACTCTAAATAAAGGAGACCAAAGGGGGAATGCTGCCAAACTATTTTCTGTGGGGTGGTGTCTCGGGACACCGTTATGGTACGATCTTGTGGATTTTTGGCGAGCCCAAGAAAGTGATTGCTTGATGGCGCTTTCAATTTTAGAGAGTCTAAAAGAATGAAGAAGACTCTAGTGGGGGGTAGTTTTCATTGGTAGTCTCCTATGCCCAAAAAAGGATAAAAGTATACATAGGAGATCTCTCCCATCCTATAGAGGATGAGAGACTTCTTTACCATTGGTAGTCCAATCAGGCTAGAAAAGCCTTAAAACTATACTGATTGGATGGTCATTCAGATACTTTTATGAGCATGAACAAAACCAAGTTTGCTCAGCAATATTTTCTTGATGAGAAGGCTGGAAAAGAGTTTAACAAAAACCCATGGTGAGCTTTTTCGTAAAGTGCGGCCCCTCTTCCCGAGAAAGCATAAAAGTATGCAGCGGGGAATGGTATTGGCTTGAGTGTGCCAAGGAGGTCCTTTTCAATTGATATTCTACATGGCTCACAAAAGGAGGTAAATGAGTTGATGTAGACTCCCTTTCCTATACTTTAGCGAGTGGGAAAGGAAGTAGCTACACTCGACTATCTTTTCATTATTTTAAGGAGTCAGAAAAGAGCTTAAACAAAACTCCAGTGTGGTCAATCTATTGCAGCAGCACAGGCAATGACCCATGTCAGGACGGTGGACAGAGGTCCAAAGGTCATCCACACAGTATGGAAAAAGTAGAAGGATATCAAACATACCAATACATGCATGGGATAAATCGCGGTAGAGGCTCGCAAGTTGGTGTGGCAGTGGCACGAAAAATGAGGTGGCTCTCGAACAGAGGTCGGGAAAGGGTGTGTGTGTGTTGCAGTGGACAAAATTGACTACATGTGATGTGAGTGCAAGTCCAGGGGCACTTCAATGCCAAATACATGCAAGAAAAATAAATCATTTTGTGGACAGTGGTCCAGAGGTCTGTGTGAGGTGTGGTGGATAGAAAAGACAACTATGTGTTAAAATACAAAACTAAAGTAAAAACATGGTAACCCTTAACGGGTGGTGGCCCGAGAACCCGCATGAGTAGTGGTAGGCAAGTGTGATGCAAGTACAGGTCCATAGACACTTGCATCACCATGATGTGGCTCGTAAGCCGAGGTAAATTCTAGGAAGCGGTCCCAAAATTTGTTTGTTAACATGAGACAATGGTCTCATAAGGAGATAGAGGGTGGAAATTTGAGTTCGGAGGTGTGAGAAGTGTATCGAACAAGCTCCAGGTGACTTTGTATTAGTAGCTAATGGTACTGCCCCTAAATGGGGGTCTTTGATTTGTGGTAAAAACATTGCAAAACAAAGAAAAGGGAAAAAACTACGCTATAAGGGACTCATAGTGGTTATGTCAGGCATAGGCTCTCTTGAGGTGGAGCCCGTTGTGGGGCTTCTTCAAGAGTCGACCATCTGAGTTAGTGAAGAGGTATGCCCCCTTGCCAAGACCAAGGTCATTGGCAAGGCAAGATGATAGAATCTAGTCTTCTATGGGAAGAATCAATTCCACACTATGGTTTAAATGGAATGGGGTAAAATCGAAGGCAATCTTACATATATCTCCATCATCATGTAAGAGGTGCCAGGATAGGTCAGGTGGATCTTCCAAAAATGACGAGATGGAAGGGAAAATGGTGCTAGAGATCATGTAAATGGTATTGGTTTTGGTTTTTATGGCCTTGCCCCCAGTCTCTATTGGAGGAAGAGGGGAAGGCCTGGAGACGGGAGGATTCTTTGATGGACCCAAAGGTAGGTGCAACATCATCTCAATTGGATGGACATGAGTCAACACATCCTAGGGCCTTAGAAGTAGGGTAGGTGGTTCAAGGTACCACACAAGATCTCCCAGTGTGAAATCCTATAGATTGCAGGTTTCCCATAAATAATTACTCACGATCTCGGATGGTAGGAAAAGAAAAGGGAAAAGGAAAAGGAAAAGGATTGTGTTGATTGGGAATGAACCCTAATGTTTCCCTGGTAACTAAGGTTGAGGTTGTGACTGAGGATGTGGTTGTGGCTAGGGAAACAACGAAAGAGACAAGTCTGATGGACCATCGGTGATGGTGGAGACAAGCGAGTCAGTTGAACTGGACATCATGTAAATGGACATGGTGTCTAAAGAAGGAGGTGGGGGGTGAACTTCTTATATCAGGTTGATCTCAGAATCCAGGGAATGTTGACGGAGGTCAGCTAAATCCATTCAAAATTTGGGTAAGTCTTGGAAATGGTGAGAATAATGTACATACAAACTGTGGAGGGCACAAGCATGGTTTGTTCTCAATGCCTTGTTTTTTATTATTGGCGTGATTGGATGTTCGACCACGGGGATGTTTTCGTTTGTATCCATGGCATCTAAATGCACATGAATCATGGGGATTTCAGGGCAATTTTGAGTTGGGTGGCCCTATTGCTTGCAGAAGGTGCAAAGCGAGACTTGCCACGGCTCTGCGGTAACTTTCACATTCTCCTCCCTAGCCCTTTTTGGGTGGGGTGGTGTGGGTGCAGTGGTTGGTTTTGGTGGGCCGGGTGGAGGATGAGACTCGACCACAATGGGTTTTACAAGGGTTAAGACTACTTAGGGCATTGGTGGTTGAGCTGGTGGATCAAGATACCACATGGGAATTCCCAATGTAATGTTAGGTAGGCTTAAGGTGGCCATTACCGGCTTGCTCATGACACCAAGTGGGGGAAAGAGGAAGGGAATTGTATGGATTGGCGATGAGCCTAGATAACTCCTTGTTGGTTTCATGTGGGGATGCAGTTGTGGACAGTGTTGGGGTTGGGGTTGGGGCTGTGGTTGCACTTGTTGTTTGGGTGTAGAGGTGTTGGATGAGACCATGCACAAGTCTGTAGTCTCATTTTCTGTCGGTGGTAATGACACTAAGGGGAAAGGAGCCATCATGGTGATATTGACAAATTGTCCAAGACCCACATTGAACAATGGGGAGGCTGGTGTGTTATCAACCATGGTGTTGATTGTAGGGACAACATTGGCATGTGTGGTTGTCCCTTGTGGCTCAATGGTGGTGATGGTAGGCATAACGTTGGCGGGTGTCGTTAACCCTTGTGGATCGTGATAAGTGAGTTGATCAACCGTAACGATCTTCCCTTCATGAGGGAACATCATGAGATGGAATATAGTTGATGCGATCACTCTCATGGTGGACATATAACTTCTTTAGAGGCGAAGGTTATAGTCCAGTTGAGTGTTGATGACCTCTATGTCGATCAGCATTGTCTTCCTGGATAATGTGATGGGGACATGGGGAAGGATTCCTTGGGATTTAGTGGGATGGCCATCATAAGCCCACAGAGTTGTGGAGGATGGCTGCAGAATTGAGGATCCAAGTTTCTACCAAACTAGGGTAGACATAGCGCACGTAGATGCCCCCTCATCTACTATGCACCGATGCACAACCAAGTTCGGAATAGACACAAGGATTTGGAAGGTGATGGTGGATGGCATGCGTGGTTCTCCATTCTTCGTGTCGAATGTGATCAGTTTGGAGTCGGAGGGGTCTACGGCCCTAAGGGTGGCTAGTAACACTTTTTGCTACATTGGGAATGTTTTGAGTACCTTCAGAATGGACATGGCTATTGGTGTTTGGGACAAATCATCCATAATGCTATAGCTGACAGTAGCTCTAGCTGTGGCTTTGTTGGCCACTCGATGTATGGGGGGGTGGAGAAATGGGGGTAACTAAAGAGGTAGGTTGACTATTTTGGACGTGGATGTCATTAATGTGTCAGCGGGTTCAGTGGTGGTACCACACTAATTTATTCTAGTTGGTAAGTTAACTCTTTAGTCGTCATGGCTAGCAGGTGGTGAACACCTGTTTTGGCTATGGGAGGTGCCCTCAGAGCATTGGGATTGGGTTGGGGAGGGGGTGCGGTTTCCATCAAGCCTTGGACAGGTAGTGGATTCTGGAGCACCATAGGAGGAGGTCCTTGTGGTACTGGGTTGGGTTGGGCTTGTTTCGTAGCATTGGAAGCCTGTTGGGCCTCGTTTTGAATGGTCTAGTTAGCTCATCCCATGAGGGGACACTCGAATGTGTAGTTCCCATAGACCTCACAAAGTTTGCACGGTTGGTTTGTGCGCAATGGGGAGTTGCGTCTAGGAGCATTTGGTCGTGGGGGGTTTTGGGCGGGTCAGTTCGCTGCAACATTGTTGGGAGGATTTGGTTGTTGACCGCCTCCATGTGGTTGGTTATTGGCTTGGTTCTGGGGCCGATTATTTCTAGCTTTCCCTTGTTGGTTTTTGGGGGCAGGCTATTTGGGATGGTTTTGTTGTGTGAACACTTGTCCCAACAGAGCGAGTGGAGCGGGGGTGTGGGCTTGAACTGCTTGCACTGGTGGTTCATAATAAATTTGGGTGGGCTGCGGTGCCACAAATTTGGGCATTTTCCCCATGTACTACTATGCTAGCCATGTCATGGCATGAGCCTACTACGGTGGTGTAGGTTGTGCATAGGAAGTTGTTGCTCCGGACTGGGAAATCATTCTAGCGTAGTTTGAAGCTTGGTTTTGGTAAGCAACATTAGCAGTGTTGCTTGGTTGTGATGGAACTACAGGTGGTGTATGTCGGTGTTGTGGTTGTTGGGAGAGTGGTCCTATGATGCCATATGTAGCATGGGATGCCCATGGTGCGTCGCGGTAAGAGGTTCCTGCACGGGGAGCATCTGGGATGACGGTATACAGGTATCCAAACTAAGCATAGCTCAGGTCAAACTATTGGGCTTTCAGTATGGCCTCTTCTTCAGATTGAGGATGTTCGGATGTGATGTCCTTTTCTATGGGTGGGAGCAAGGTCTTGAGGAACCAATCCAAGAAAATCCTGTCATCAAGTTGGATTTTACATAAGCTATAGCGTCATCGCCACTCATGGATGTGGTCAGTTATATGAGTGGTGGTGGTCTGGCGATAGGATAGCAGGATCTCCACCCCCTCATCATATCTAACGGGGAGTTGGAAATACTATAGGAACATGAAATATAGGGAGTTGAAATCAGGGTACTTTCCTTGTGGCATCTCAATGTACTATTTGGCTGCATCACTTGTAAGGGTGCATTGGAATAGCCTCAGTCTGATGGAATCATCTACGATGCTGTTTGACAAGCACCATAGATGGAATGTCATTATATGGTTTTGGGGACATTCCCTTGATTTTCCTTCAAACTTGGGAATGTCTGATGGCATCTTGGTCGGCATGGGTGGCTAGAAATCTTGGTGGTAGATGGGGTCATTTGTTAACCGTGCCAAATCAGGAAAGTTAAGATGAGCCATTGTTGTACAGGAATAAAAACCTTATAACCGAAGGTCCAGGGTTACCAACATACTCAATAAACTTGTAGGGAATCAACTCTAGAGTGCAGTAAAGGAAATAGGAGGATGGGAAAGACTCACCCGATACACGACGGTTGATCCTAGCTTTTCCTCTTCCACTCTGCTTCTCCTCCAAAGCCTTCAGGGATGCTTCTCCTTCACCTATCAAGAGTCAATATTCCAAATACAAGATGATACATATATATAAACAGGTTAGATAAATCATATATAGAATGCTGAAACAGAAACATTTATCAAACCACAATATATGAGATACATTCAAGATACATATGGAAGAAGGATTCTCTTTATTAACAATAATGAAAGAGTTCAGATTACAACCCAATGCTTGAGACAAGGACTCCTCTACAGCCAAAGGATTTTGAGTTCCATTGCTCCAAATACTTCTGTATAAACTCCACCAACATAACTTTGCTCTCCAAGTGTATGTAATTAACACTCTCCCCAAGTCCTGTATTTATACTTGGTGAAATAAGGCATTTTTGAAGGTTGAGGAGGTTGAGACAGTTAAGGAGATTAAGGTGAAGTGCTTAACTAATCTCAAGTAATATCGTGTTTTTATTTTTAATTCCAAAGGTAGATGTACGTGGGTATCAATACTGGCAACTCGTGTATGACTCATGAGTTGCTCTAAGGGTAACTCGCATACACATATGTACGTGACATGCAACAACTGATACTCATGTACAACACGCGAGTTGCATATATAGAGAGTTGCGTACATGACTTGACATAGATAAAGGGTAAAAATAAGTAGCTGGATGTATGACAAATGTAAGTCATAATAATCCCATATATAGTGTTTTGGGTAACCCTCAATCCATAGATGTCCTTTTGTGTGCCAACATGAGGGATGTTGGCACTCAAACTGAGAGGTTCCATTCAGGTGGATAATAGATGCCCCCTAATGTGTGAGGTCAGAGGGAAACAATGGGTGAAATAGATTATAATATTTAGCTTTGGATAACTCAGAAATCGAATGGAGCAGAGAGAGTACCTGAAACAAATACATAGTAATGTCATATACAAAGTTACATCTGAGGATGCTATGTTCAATTTACTGGAACACTAGCTCCTTTACAAGTTTTGAGTACATCAGATGATATGGGTATAAAACCACGTATATTAAAAAGGTGGATCGAAGCCACAATATACAATAATGACAAGTCTTCAAAGATATGGAAGCTGTGTAGATGAATAGAACATAATCTTGCGCAACTTAGTCCATAGGTGAGGAACTAAGGTTTTCATAAAGGATCCCAAAGAACCAGTACAATCCAAGCCATGTGAATAAGGGTAAGCTGAATTCGAACATGGAAAGGATTCAACAGTTTGTCAATCAATAAGTGTTAATCGACAACTTGAAGCAAAGGAATTCACCATTGATAAAAGTGAATCTTGAGGTATGATCGTCAAAAATCTAGGTCTTCATCATCAAGAAGTACTGAAACGGAACCGTGCTGTGATAAGGAAGGCAATAGATCCTCCAACGGATCACAAGAGTGACTAGGAACTGGGCAAAAGAAGGGAGACAGAATAGATAACATATATAAAAATGATGGGATCAGGCTATAGATCAGACATTGGGTAGAGTCCTTGAACAATAAGCACAACACAGAGATGACCCAAGGCAGCGTATAACTTATAGATAGAACAACTAGACTTATCTGTCATGTAGGAGACATGATCAGATTCCCCAGGTATAATGGACAAGAGGAGGAGTAAGAAACTCAAAGTAATAGCTGAACAAAAGTGAACATTGAAACATGGATATCGGAAAAAACAAAGAGTGCTATGTTCAAGGATGACATGCTGCCATTACTGAAAACAAGAGAAAACTTCTTCCTTACCTTCCCTGTTAAATTTTAACGAGTCCAGGAAAGTTAACTCGGTTCCCTCTTCATTTTTTAACAAGATTGAAGATATGGGAAAATAATGCTTGATAGTGTCATTGATTCGCAGATTTAATGAGCCTGAATTAGATTTAATAGTGTCACCTACCCAATGCTCCTTCCAAAATAGCATTGAATAGCTTGAGTTTTACGAGTGTGAAGGAAAGCAAGATCACTCAAAAATATCCATTTGGTTACGAGAAATGGGGCTTACAACAATAAACTCGTTGCTTTGTTCTTAAGTGTTTAACAAGCATGACAAAGACACAAAGTACACTCAAAATCTTTTTCATGTTTAGGTCCAGAGCACGAAAAAGAGAAAACTAAGCTCAAACCGGGTGTTCCTTTTCCATAAATTTAGTCCCTCAGGTTTGGAAAAGTGATAAACCTATACCTAAGAATACTCTTCTCAATTCAAAAATAAAAGAGAGTGATCCTTTCTCATATTATTCTGCATCGTCTGAGAAAGAGATAACCTACCACTAATGCGGATTCCCGTTCACATATTCTTAATGAGCTTGAACAGACGAGTTAACTCGGTAGTGAAGTCTGTTTCGAAGGAGTCAGACCTGGGCCTAAAGAAACTCCATAAGGGCGGGGATTCCTATAAATGAATAGCTTGTAAAAATAGATTCAAAATAAGCTCTATTTGACGTGAAAAATAGCTAAGAGGATACCCTTGAACCTGAAATAGTTGCGGCATGAGTACCAAAGGATGACATAGGAATATAAGAAGGATACTCATGAAAAAGGGTCCTATCCACGGAAGAACAATGGTAAAAACAGGGAACTAATGGCTTAGAATACCATGATCCGTGGCAAAATGTTGAATACTAAGGTTAATGTGGATTGAATAAAGATACCAAAAAATGTATTGGAAATGACAAAACCACCCTATTGGAGCAACAACATTTTGTAAAGGTGAAAAACCTGTTCCAAGGCACAAAGAAGTATGGTATTAGTT
>LPNX010502277.1:242547-253520 GCA_001517045.1 Pseudotsuga menziesii
ATGGAATATGATTGAAAGTAATAACCTCAAAATGTCTTTCCAATAAATGAATTTGCATGAACTGACGTAATAAGATAGGATTTCGTACCTGATAAGCTCGANTCCATAAAAAACAAGTTTTACCTTCTACCTTTGTGCGATCATTGTGGACAATTGAACCAATGAAATCGAAATCCGCAAGTTCCATGTAAGCCTACATCCTAAGCTCTTCATTTTGATCCAAGCAATTATGAAGTTTGAGTCTTAATTTTATATTTAAAATCATCCTGAACTGTAGCATGACGCGTACACGAGTTGCCAATATGAAAACTTACATATAGGTGTTCTGTACGTGAGTTTCCTAACTAGACAGTCGCGTACAGTACGCGACATGTCTAACTAGACAGTCGTGTGTATTGCGTGGAGGAAAAAAGGCTAAAAATAGTCAAAATTTAATGAATTTTGATATGGAATTATTGATTCAAATTACTTGTTTTTTCTAGGTAAAAGATGGTTCTGGAATGGAGGGAAAGGGAGCACGAAATAATGGACCAAGAAGCACTCCAAAGTGCACACACAATATAGGCATTGCAAACCAGTGGGCTATTGAAATTGTTTTGTACATCACCCATGCGGGCCAATGTCCGCATACTTGAGTTCATGGTAAATTATTGGGATCATGACTTGGGGATGTTCAATCTATAGGGTGAAACCTTGGAGATTACCACTGAAGACATATATTTCATAACCGGTCTGTCACAACGAGGGGCACCGATGAACTTAGAGGGCACTGGCAGGGGTGGTGACCCCTTAAGTGTTCAAAAATACATAGATGTATTTTGCACACTGGGCACTTAAAAGAGAGGGATCTGCGTTATAGTTGTACATATCCAAGACTTTACTCTCTAGGTACTAGCTAGCACCATTGTGAGAATATCAGGATCCTCATCTTTACATTTGGCCACAAGGAACCAAATGAGGCTGGCAGTTGACTATTTTTGAGGTGCTCTCTATGATTGGTGTTCAGGAGTTGTTCCCATTATGAGGAGACAACTATCCGACTGCAAGAGAGGAAGGCAGAAAAACTTTGGCTATGCGTGCATATTAGTGGCCTTCTTCTTTGAGAGAGTACCAGCATTGAGCCCTGCCATACCTCTACCAATCAGATCTCCATGTCAGCCGAGGCTGAGAAGGTGGGGAGACTTCTTCCTCCATCAAGGAGGAGGAGACTCAGTACACAGTGTCTATGATGATGATTTTTATACCTGGTGGGAACGACAGCTACCGGTACTGGAGCAGTTTCCATATGTTGGGATGGAATTCTGAGGTGACCCTGACCTTGTCCTCCCTCCAGGAGGGGCATGGGGAGAGCTAGGTAAGTAATTTTTTTAATTTTTATCATTTTCAATTTTTTATGAATTTTTTAAAATGATAGATATATACATATGTACTAGTCTGAATCCTATATATGTGTCAAAATGCAGATATTGGACCGGTCCTCCCTGAAGGGCACCCTCGCATGTTTTTCGTCCTATCATAGGCGAGGATCTAGGATTGATCAGGGTTCTAGAGGGGAAGTTGTCCAGGCTGACCCAACGAGTACCTACCTTACGGATAGAGCATATCCTGACAGCCATGTAGGAGTTCATTGTTGGAGTTCCACTAGTTTGGCTATGTCTTTTCAGATGAGTGGTTAGAGCAGTGCTCGTATATATAGAGGCGGTGGAGGCTGCCGAAGCCGAGGAGGATGAGGAAGCCAGAGTGTAGAGGGACCATGGGGACCAAGGTGGTCCTAGTGATCAGGGCAATCCTGCTTAGATCTAGGACATTTTGATGGACTATGATCCACATTTTGTACATTTTGTATATGACGGGATCTGAGGATCAGACTTGACCTATCTATGGACATATATTTTACANTCCAAACGGACCTCAAGCTAGGTGATGCCACATGATAAAGCATCCCATAGGAGCTCAATTACAGCCCTATACTCAGCAACATTATTAGAGGCAGGACCTAAACAAGCGCCTCCCGCGGCAACAAGCTGTCCTGAGGGAGAGTAAATAACCTATGCTGCTGAAGCAATGTTACAAGTGTGACGAATGACGCCATCAGCAAACCCTATATACCTTTCAGAAGACATCTTCAACAACCAGCAGATAGTATAATAAACAAAACCGACAACCTAATGTACATAAAAATACATAAAAATACAAGAAAAAACGCTAAGCCTAAGCATAGTACTTTTTCAAGTAGAGCCCATTTCTGGGCTCAGGCAACTTATTCCCATCAAAATCAACTGACTCATATGCACCTTTACTCAACACTTTAGACATGACATAAGTTCCTAACCACATGGCCTTGAATTTTCCTACCCCCAAGGGTTCTTTGTCCTGGTCCCAAAGCAAGACAAGTTCCCCTTCAGAGAAAACCCTAGGTTTGACCAATTTATCATACTGAGTTTTAACCCTATTTTTATGAGCCTGATTAGAAGTCAGTGCATCTCTATGCTGTTCATCAAGGTGTTCTAAATGTACCAGGTGTTCCTCAAGCTCAGTTGTATTAGGTAACATATGAATGGCTATCTTTAGAGACGGGATTTCACATTCAATCGGAGTAACTGATTCCACCCCATGGATGAGTTGGAAAGGGGAGAAACCCATAGCAGTCTTTATGTTAGTTCGGTAGGCCCAAAGAGCAAGATATAACATGATGTTCCAGTTAGAGCGGGCTGCATCAATTGTACATTTAAGGATAGTTTTTAAAGTTTTGTTGACAGCCTCAACCTGACCGTTTGCTTGCGGATAGTATGGAGAAGAATGTTCTTGTCTGAATCCGAGCATGGTAGTCAGTTTTGTCATCATGTCATTTTGAAAATGATTGCCATGGTTAGTGACAATCAATTTGGGTATACCAAACCGTGTTAGTTCGGTAGGCCCAAAGAGCAGGATATAACATGATGTTCCAGTTAGAGCGGGCTGCATCAATTGTACATTTAAGGATAGTTTTTAAAGTTTTATTGACAGCCTCAACCTAACCGTTTGCTTGCGGATAGTATGGAGAAGAATGTCCTTGTCTGAATTCGAGCATGGTAGTCAGTTCCGTCATCATGTCATTTTGAAAATGATTGCCATGGTTAGTGACAATCAATTTGGGTATACCAAACCGTGTTGAGAAATAGGGCAGACCCAGGTTTTAAACCTTTTACTTCGCACCAACAAAAGACCCACAGTGTTGGCCCTTTCGGCAACAGCCTGTGAACAGGCTGCAGTCTCACCCGAAACAACTATGGGGTGCCGTAGAATCAGGTTTCTGTAAGCAGAAGAGGGATATTACTGTACCCTTAGCCTTTAATAACTTATAATCAACTAACACAGTGCTTCAGCATTCACATATATATCTTCACAGTTAGATAAACAAATAGTGACTTGCTTAACCCTTATTGGGAATTCACAGTGAAGCTAGTATTTTAGCAACAATCTTACTTATCAGATATATATATTTATCAATGCATAAAAGAACATAACAGAAATAACACAAAGAACCACAACACAAGATATAACGTGGTTCACCCCCAGTGTAGGGGCTACGTCCACAGAATTGTGTTTTATTCAACTTCTTTACAAAATCACAGTTCTGATCTGCGCACTTAGCTATAGATCCATTCAAGTCCTTAAAGCTATGCACACAGTTATAGGCCTCTGCGCACACAGTTATAGATCTTCTTAATCACTTACAAACCCTCTGTGCACACAGCTACAGAGGTCATCCATGCACACAGCTGAGACTTAACCTTCTCTTACCAAAATAGCCTTAGCTTCGCATCAATCCTTTTTACATCAAAAGCTTAACCTTAATTCTTTACACAAGTGTCTATTTATACAGTGCACTAATACAAAACCATGGACTTAAACCATGGGCACCCCAAACTCTAAACCCTGGACTTAAACCATGGGTTTATTACAAAAATAGGGCTTTAACTCAACCCCGACACCCCTAAGACTATTTTGAGTCGTAAATCTGCTTACAAAACTCCCACAAAACACACGGAGTGACTCACCCTAAGGACCGTTAGGGTGCGCACCCCAACAGGCCCCTAAGACTCACTAGTGTCTCGTCTCGGGACACTCTGCTGCTTCTCGGGAGGGAAGACCTTGCTGGCGATGGTACTGAACTGCTTGCTGGGGCTGCACATGCTGTCGTCAGCTGCTTGCTCTTTTTCTTTATAATATTTATGCTGGTTAAGGCCTTCTGGATCTAGCAGCGACCCCCTCCTTCAAGCTGCTTGCCGAACATTTAACCATTCACAACTTAGGGTCCTCAGAAGTGCATGTCAAAGTGCATAAGACAAACAGCCTCTGTGGTTCTGCCAAGCCAGGAGGATACATCTCGGGATGTTTCAGAGTCTTCTTGTGAGGCCTTGTGCCTTTCGTTGCTCCACCTTAGAGCAAACTTCTACCTTTCTTCATCTGATTTAGAGAAAACTTCTACCTTTCTTCGTCATGTTCGAGCATGTCTGCATAGGTGGATTGCTCAGAAGGTTTTGCAGCTCTCTCTCCCTGAACTCTCATGATAACTGCTGGGCTTCACAATCATTCGACATGGTCCTAACTGAAGAAATTCAAAGAAATGCACAATCCAGGAGTCGCAGGCCAGTGTAGCTTCTT
The DNA here is from genome assembly GCA_001517045.1 of Pseudotsuga menziesii. Taxonomy (NCBI): domain Eukaryota; kingdom Viridiplantae; phylum Streptophyta; class Pinopsida; order Pinales; family Pinaceae; genus Pseudotsuga; species Pseudotsuga menziesii. Next base: position 247,195 of record LPNX010502277.1, read on the forward strand.
ATAGAATCCCACAACATAATCTGTCATCATGGTGCATGAATGACGCCGAATCTGATAGAGTAGTGGAAATCCTGCTCACCCAGCGCGAGATTTTCCCAAAATCTCATCATTATAGTTAGTTAGGGCAGTTCTCATCCCGGCCCCGCCAAGTCTAGTTTGTCCCATCCGTCACATTTTAGGCCACGACACACCTTTTATCTTCAATATAAATACTAACTTCTGCTTCACCTTAATGATTACCTTCACCACAATATTGACCTTTGACCCATCCTGACCCACGCGGCACCCAAAATTTAACTTTCGACTTTTGAAAGTCTTCCACACTTCGTAGCTTTGAGAACAGAGTCCTTATATTCTAGAACCCAGTTTCAACTGTTCTTGGTACTTAGACTTTCCGTCTTGTTGTTATTTTTGATTAGGAGGTCCCGGCCTATCCCTATACTTCTTTAATCGACTACCATTTACCATAGAAGGTAAAATTTCTCCATTCAACTTAGCTAGCTGGAATGCACCACCATCAGTAACTTTCTGCATTATGTATGGTCCTTTCCAATGGGTCTTGAACTTACCTGGGAATTTCATGAATTTGTTGTCATATAAGAGAACAAGATCACCCTACTGGAACTGCTTCTTCCTGATATGTCTATCATGCCATGCTTTTTCCTGAGCTTTCTGTACTTGCTGTTGGAACCCTGCAATAAATCTGTCATCTTCAAGTTCTAGTATCTTTGTCAGCCTTCCCGTCATTATAGATGGGTCATCCATTTCTGTGAAAGTAGATATTCTGAGGCTAGGGACAATATACTCCATATGCATGATGACTTCTTGCCCATAGACCAACCTAAAAGGTGTATGGCATGTCAAATTCTTGCAGGTAGTCCTATAAGCCCATAATACTGCAGGGATTCTAAGATCCCAGTCACTTCTGTTAACATTGCAAACCTTCGTAAGAGCATGTTCTAGGATCTTGTTAAAAGCTTCGATAGTTCCATTTGCTTGTGGATGATAGGCAGTGCTCTTCTGATGGTACACCTGAAATTCTTTAGTGAATACTTCAATAGTCTTATTTGGAAAATGTGATCCCTGATCACTCATGAGAACTCTAGGACACCCAAATCTGGACAAGATATTATCGAAGATGAACTTCGCAGCTATAGCAGCGCTACAGTTCTTAACTGGTTGAGCTTCGGCCCAATGGGTAAGGTAATCAATGGCTGTAATAATGTATCTTTCTCTTGAATTCTTCATAGGGGGATTGATAGGGCCCACAAAATCAATAGCCCACTTGTCAAATGCTTGTAAATTTACCTGCGGGACTAGGGGCATATCATCTCTCCTGGATGGTTTGCCTGTCCTTTGATAGATATCGCAGCTGTGGCAATATTCTCTTGCATCCTTGTGAACTGTGGGCCACCACAACCCGGCTGTCAAAATATTCTATGCCATAGCTTTACTTGCATAGTGACCTCGTGCTGCTCCAGAGTGTGCCTCAGCCAAAATCAGTGGATTTTCATGCTCCAAGACACACCTGCACAGTATTTCATCTGGTCCCATATTATACAGCTATCCTGCTATTAAGGTAAAGTCGGCTGCTCTCACCACCAGCTGCTTTTTCTGCTGTGTTGTCATCTCGACGGGTGGAAAACCTGTAGACAAATACTGAACAATATCCTGAAAATATTCATCAACCATCTGGATGGAAAATAGCTGGGCATCAGGGGGAACTTTGTCCAAAATGGTGGGTTCTTCGCCTGACTCAAGCCTTGACAAGTGGTCAGGTCTTAGATTAAGTCTTCCAGGCTTAACTATGATTTCAAAGTCATATTCCTGAAATAGGATCAACCATCTTCATATCTTGCCACCTAGCACAGGCTTGTTAACCAAATATTTTAAAGCAGAGTGGTTAGTGAACATATTAAAATGAGATCCTAAGAGATAATGTCGAAACTTCTGCAATACATACACCATAGCAAGACCTTCACGTTCTGTTGTAGTATAATTTTTATCGGTTGTGGACAATTTTCTACTTGCAAAAGAAATAGGGTGATCAATATTACCTTCACCTAGCTGAGCCAATACTATACCCAGAGCAATGGAGGATGCATCGACATGCACATGAAACTCCTTATTCCAGTCAAGGAATACTAAGATAGGAGCAGTGACCATCTTTTCCTTCAAAATATCCAAGCTTGCTTGGCACTCAAGTGTCCACTTGAACTTAATATCTTTCTTCAACTACTTTTCCATCGAAGCTGTAATATAAGCATAGCCTTTAATGACTTTCCTGTAATATCCAGTGTGACCAAGTGTCGTGCGAAGTTGTTTAACTGACTTCGGAGGTGGCAGGTTCACAATAATAGCTATCTTCGCAGGATCCATCATCAATCTTTGCTTACATACGATGTGACCGAGCAGAATTCCAAAGGGTGCACAAAAGATACACTTTTTTAAGTTCAAGGAAATTTGGTGTTGTCTACACTTATCCAGCATAAGTCTTAAACTAGTTATATGGTCTTTTAGTAGCCCAAAGATAGTCCAATCATCAAAATAAAATTCTAAGAATTTATGGATAAATTCCTTAAACGCAGAGATGACTACTCTAGAAAATATAGCTGGGGCATTGTTCAATCCAAAGGGCATAACTATATACTAAAAGGATCCCATTTCTGTAGCAAATGTTGTCTTATGTCGATCTTCGGGAGCAATTCTGATCTGATGGTAACCTGAAAATCCATCTGTAAAAGAGTACACTTCTTGACCCCCAACATTGTCTAACACTTCATTTGTAAATGGAGTAGGGAAAGGGTCATGTAGACAAGCATCATTCAGCTTCCTTAGATCAACACAGATTCAGATTTCACCCTTAGTCTTCTTCTCCTATACCACCATAGGACTGACCCACTCGGATTCTTCAACAGGCTCAATGATTCCTGCAGCAAGCATCTTATCCAGCTCCATCCGAACTTTTTCCTTATACTTCGGGTTCAACCTATAAGGGTGCTGTTTCATAGGATTCACATCGGGTTTCAAAGGGATCTTCATCATGCCGATATCACCCAAGATACCTTTCATTTATGAGAACTTCGTTGGAAATAGGTCCTGATATTCGTGGAGAAGTTGGGTTACTTTGCTTACCATCTCGTCATCCCAATAATCTCCAATGGTAGCATACTTAGGCTGTTCTTCGGATCCAATGTTGACTGTCCGTGTCTTCAGGGGCTGAGTCACTTCAGGGGCTTCGACTGCTGGTTCGTGTACATCGTAGTGTCCTTCTAACTCAAGAATATCAATATTGCGTCGATCAGCATCCTCGTCAATTGCGAGGTTATAACATTCGACTGCATAAGCTTCTTGTGATTTCCAATCAGGTCGGTATTCTACTACTTCTTGATCATCGAATACCTTAGTATGGATCAACCTGATAGCTGCATCTAAATCTGGACAAACTTCATTAGTAGAAAAGGTAAGCACAAAACTATCAACAAGACAATTTCAACTTACAGTATCCTGGCGAAGCTCAGCCACCGCGTACCAATTCTTGGCTATCGGTTCCAGAGTATGCACAAATCGATGTACCCATTCTTCCTGAGGTACTTGCTTCCAGGCTTCGTAGCACTGCGCCAAATGTTCCTGAGGGCTAGTCTTTCTATCAAACCGGTTTCACACCTCCAGGGGTTGATTCACAAATCTTAGGCGAAGGGATATCTGACAAGCTTCCCAACTAGGAATATACTTCTTATGGATATTCCGCCATCTGGCTACTGTGGCTCTGAATGCTAAATCCAGAGTCTCCATTTTCTGTGAATCTGGGATCTGGTCTGAGAATTGTTCAATAAACTGTTCTGGCTCTGACAGGCCATCAAAATTAGGGAGGACTCTTTCTTGTGCACCTAGCCATTTGAGAGATTTGGTAATTCTAGCACATCTATGTCCATGCAGCTCATGAAGTCTATTCTGCCAGTTTTCTAACCCATCATTTGAATCTGTTACGTAGAAACTGTCACACTGCCAATCCATGATACCTTCGACAGCAAGAGCAAGATAATCTTCTTCCTTAGCCATGATATTATAGATATGGTCTAGGGCAGCCTGATCTTCATCTCTGAGTGGTTTTGTGTACCTTTCTCCTTGAGAGGGGTCCAGTGGTACTATGACTCTCAAATCTTTCCCTTTGAAAGTCATCTGTCTCTTCTTAAGGTTAATGACTGCAGCATTTTCCATTGCCCATTCAATTCCTAACAATGCTGGATAGGGATTGTTGTTATCAATGATCTCAATAACTTCAAAGTTTGCTACAGTACAGACTCCATCAATATCTACTGGGACACTAGGGAACCGTCCTAGGGGCACAATCTTCTGCTGATTGGCTAATCTCAACTGTATAGGGGACCAATCAAGGGTAGGTCTTCCCATTTGTTCCCAGGTTTGCTTAGTTAAGACATTTACCTCTGATCCTAGGTCCAAGATAACATCAGTCATATCATACTCTCCTATCTGAGCATTCAATCGCATTTCCCCGCCAGTTCTTCTGATTCTATGAATAGGTTTTTCCTAACCAGAACTTTGTTGAGGTTCGCAGTAAGCAATAACTTTCTGCAACTCACTTAAAGAATTCTGATTCCTTAAGAGCTTCAGACAACTCTATAAAAAGGAGGACAATGTACTTACTTTATCCATCGAGGCGTCTTGCGGCTGCGACTACAGCAAACAAGGTTGCGCAGGTGCTACTGCTGTGCTAGGATCAGCAAAATCTCTCTTGGCTTATGTTAGGATATTTAGACACTTAGGAGTTAGTTAAGATCAACTTGTGTAATATATCCATTAGGTAAAAGTGTGTTTCTTTAGTATGCATTAGTATGCATTTGTAAATATTCTAATCCGACGGTCACGATATGTTCTAGACATAAAGTGATCCGACGGTTCAACTTCTCTTAGATCATACCTACCATTGATCCGTGGCTTAACACCCGATTGGTCTATGATCTCTATTTAAAGAGCATAGAGGGTCCTTAGCTAGTTGATCGATTATGAGAAGCTCATGTAACTTTCTTTCTTTTGCATAATAAATTGCTCCGAGTAGCTATTTGGCCGGGGCCGTGGACTGTTTCCCTCTCGAGGGTTTTAACCACGTGACAAACATTGGTGTATTGATATGTGATCTATTTGTGTGAAGCATCTATTCTTGGTTTTCGGTCCTTTGGGAGTACCCTGCATACCCTAACATGGTATCAAAGCTTTTATGAAGAGCCGCTTTCAGTTTTGATCAAGATCTGTAACCGATGTTGCCGAAACTTTGAAAGGGTTTCTGGTTTTTGGATTTTCTGTACATTTGTGGCCTGCGGGAGCTATTCCATTGTGTCTGGAGTGCCGTTTCCATTTGGAAACAGTTTTCGTTTCACCGAAAACCGTTTCCGTTGGCTCCAGAAACACCCATTTCGGCAAATCAGAAGGTATAATGTTACAGTGACGGTTTTGTTTTTTTTAATCTCTCATATTTTATCAGTGTTATTATTAGATCTTTATTGTTTTAATCTCGGACTGTTCCCTTCCCTGGCTGTGTATGCTCTTTGCCGTGCACCTTGCGCGATCGCGGCGAATCAGAAACAGTGAGGGAAAGTTTTTTCTTGTCTTCTCGGCTACGTATGCTCTTTGTCGTGCACCTTGTGCAATCACGGCAAATCAGAAACAGCGAGAAAACTTGAAAACGTAGACTTTCCGGGTAAGCTAACCAAGATCTAACCCCATTGTGTGAAAAAAAAAAAAATTTTGTTTTTGTTTTTCGTTTTTATTATGATTTGCAGGAAAAGAAAGCAAGCACGGAAAACGAGAGTTAAAAAAAAAAAAAAAAAAAAAAACCCCTTCCTCTTTCCATACTTTTACGTACCTTTTAAACTTAGCTCACTTGGTCCAAAGCTGCTTTTCATCTTGATAAGTCTTGAGTTCAAGTCTCATCAAGTTACTTTTTAGTGCATACAATTTCTATTTTCAAGTTACTTTATTGTAAAAGTGCATCTCACATTAATAATATAAAATAAAAGTGAGTCACTTAAGTCTTTTAATTTATTGCCGCACTATTTAAAAGTCATATTATTGTAAAAGTGAACATCACTTATTTTATAAAAGTGATTCACTTCAAAGCAACTTTATTGTAAATTGATTGTCAAAGGTAGATCTTTGGAAGATGGGGGTTCTTTTTTTACTGGTCAAGTTAATATCTGCCACGTCATTATTGGGGACATCTTCAACATTTCCTTTGATCAAGCATAACTTCATCATCCGGAATCAGTTTTAAGTGCCGTTTTTTTTAAAACCGCATATTTTTTCGA
>LPNX010502277.1:257186-289157 GCA_001517045.1 Pseudotsuga menziesii
ATCTTCCATGAATGTCTCTTTTTCTCTTTCGATATCAAATGCTGGGACTTTCGCAGGGGCCTTATGGACCCAAGCCTCTTGAGGCTATTTCTCCTTATTATGTCTATACGTCGTAGCTCCACTCTGGGTAACAACATTAATGGCTGGGGCCGGTCTTTGCTCGACGAAAATCATCTGAATATTTTGAGTAGGGGCACTATTTCTTTCCTGAATCTTAGCTATCAGCTACGAGCACTGCTCAATGACATGATCAACTGCTCTGCAATACCGTCATGTCGTAGTTGGGTTCCGACAGTCACGAGCTAGATGTCCAGCCTGGTTACAGTTATAACACACCACCTGACCTCGTCCTCTACTAGCCATACCACCATGACCACGACCTCCAAAAGCACCTCTACCTGATGCACCACCACAATAACCATAGCCATCATTGTTCTGTCCCTCATTTTGTACCCGATAGGTGTCGTAGGTGCGCTCTCTCATGAGGTCATAACTGTGACACTCATCTTCATTATTTCCTATGGACTTACAGAATTTACAATAGGGGTTATTAGGTACTTGCCCATACCTCTGTAGCAGATAGCAGTCTTCAGGTTGATGCTGACCTATTGTTCGGCAGAGTTCACAATAGAGAACTTGTGGGTTAAACAGGTTTGGCGCACTAGTATTCAGGTAATTTCTTACCACATGACACTATTCCTTGGCATGACCTTCTATCTGACATTATGTACACCAAACCTCTTCGCGACCAGTTTTTCCTTTATTCATATCGCGGATCTCTAGAGCCATCATTGCCAACTGCACTTGGATTTGAGCAATACCATAGTTATCTTTGACAGGAGCAGTTTCAAGCTTCATTGCGATTTCCAGAGCCTCTTGCTGGTCCACAACCTTCTATTGCATGAGTGGATTTCTGATATGCAGCAGTAACGCTGCAATGAACCATTCCTTGTGCTGCGCAAGTCCAATAGTGAAACTGACTTGGTCTAGCAGAACTTTGAATCTCTGATAAAAGTCCCATACTGATTCTCCTCACTTCTGCTGAATCTCTTTCAATTCAATGATACACTGCGACTCGGATTTAGGTTTCTTAAACTCTTTGATTATTGCTGCTTTAATATCATCTAAGGCATGACTCTAATTACTGGAGAATTTCATGAACCATGTCAAAGCCCGGTCTCTGAAAGAAGTAACGAGCTGTGCCCTTCTTACATCTTGATCCATAATGTTCTTAGCATTCCACACTGCTTCACATAAAAACCATAACTATTTTGGATCCTCTGATCCAGTTCCTTTGAAAACAGGGAGCTTAATGTCATCAGTCATGTGGGCCATAGTGGATCTAGGGGGATTTGGAGGGGGACTGGATCTAGGTTGGGGGGGGGACTGACTGGGGTAGATTGACCTGTGATAGGAATACTCAGGCTAGGGTGACTTTCAAAATGCGATGGGTTCTTAGGGAAAGCTGGTCTGCGCTGTGGAGTTACCGGAGGGTTTCCAACAGAAGGGGTTTCTTTGGGTTCTGAATCTGTAGGATTTTCAGGGGAATACTCGATATGGTGACCTAGGGAATAGGATCCAGAATCTCTTTTGTACCTTTTTCCACTTCGCAGCAAACCACTTTGCTCGTCGAGGGTATTTTCACTTACAAACATAGGTTAGTAATACTAAATCTAACAGTCTGATTCAATGAGCAATATACATTTTTCAGCTAGTAGCATGTTAATTCTCAAACTAAATGAATTCAAAAACTTACCCCTTGGTCCTTTGAAAAAATGCCGCTCGGCTTTACTAAAGGAAGTACTCGTGTCGAGAGTGAACTCCGTCACAAATGCTTCAAAAGTTCATGTCGTCCAGAAATCGACAGCTCAAGATATCTTGTTGCTTACCTTTTTCAGTATATTAATTCGTGCAGGGGTCCAAGCAGGGAATTGACCGCCTTGGAAGTTTGTCCTTCTCACTATTAACTTGGATAGCCACTGGGGAAACTCTATGTGGATATTACCAAAGAAAATTTCATAAGCATCACAAAAACATACCTTTGTAAAAAGTCGTTTGCAGTATGACGCGGATTTCAGATAAGTCTCCTCAAGCCAATCACCGATTTCCTTCACAGAGGGTCTCCAGAACAGAACCCTCGAGGTACAACGTAGACATCTCTTAAGCAAATACTGAGTTCAACCAGCAACGAAACCAATTTGTTGGGAAATAGGGCAGACCCAAGTTTTAAAACTTTTACTTCACACCAACAAAAGACCCATAGTGTTGGCCCTTTCAGCAACAACCTGCGAACAGGCTGCAGTCTCATCCGAAACAGCTATGGGGTGCCGCAGAATCAAGTTTCTGCAAGAAGAAGAGGGATATTAATGTACCCTTAGCCTTTAATAACTTATAATCAAATAACAAAGTGCTTCGGCATTCACATATATATCTTCGCAGTTAGATAAACAAACAATGACTTGCTTAACCCTTACTGGGAATTCACAGTGAAGCTAGTATTTTAGCAGCGATCTTACTTATCAGATATATATATTTATCAATGCATAAAAGAACATAACAGAAATAACACAAAGAATCACAACACCAGATATAACATGGTTCACCCCCAGTGTAGGGGCTACGTCCACAGAACTGTGTTTTATTCAACTTCTTTACAAAATCACAATTCTGATCTGCGTGCTCAGCTGCAAATCCATTCAAGTCCTTAAAGCCGCACACAAAGCTGCAGGCCTCTGCGCACACAGCTGCAGATCTTCTTAATCACTTACAAACCCTCTGCACACATAGCTGCAGAGGTCGTCCACGCACACAGCTGGGACTTAACCTTCCCTTACCAAAATAGCCTTAGCTTCGCATCAATCCTTTTTACATCAAAAGCCTAACCTTACTTCTTTACACAAGTGTCTATTTATACAGCGCACTAATACAAAACCATGGACTTAAACCATGGGTTTATTACAAAAATAGGGCTTTAACTCAACCTCGACACCCCTAAGACTATTTTGAGTCGTAACTCTGCTTACAAAACTCCCAAAAAACACATGGAGTGACTCACCTTAAGGACCGTTAGGGTGCGCACCCCAACAAACCGTGCAATAATCTTATTGAATACAAAGAAAACTGCTGTTTCCCCGTCGGCTTTGAAGGTAGGCATTGCCTCTGCCCATTTCATAAAATATTCAACAGTGACAATGATGTATTTATGCCCCCTAGCTGAGGCTGAGTTTCATTTCACGTAATCAATCCCCCATTTTATGAAGGGGCCTACCGAGACAATGGGAAATAACAGAGTAGGATGTGACTGCATTTTCCTAGTGTAAAACTGACACGGATGACAACGCTTCACTGCTTCCACATGATCTTTAAAGATCATGGGCCAGAAATAACCGGCACACAATATCTTCTGAGCCATTGCTAACCCAGATAAATGACCCCCACATGCTCCACTATGGAAATCATTCAGGACAATTTCCGCTTCCTCATGAGTAAGGAAATGACGCAAAATGGAATCTACCCCTTGTCTATATAATGTATCTCCTATAATGAGGTAGTTCTTGGCATGAAGGTGAAATTTATGTTGTTCCTCTCTTGAGGAAGCTGCAGGATACTTCAAAGTCTGGAGATATATAAGAATATCTCCATGCCTAGGATCAGAGGTGGGTATCAGGAAGATGTGCTCATCTGGGAATGAGTCATCTTCAACCACTACATCTTCTTAAGTAGGAAATTCTGCTATAAGTTCAGCAAAAACTAAGGACTTCTTAGACTTAGTGGATTGAAAATCCAGGTCAAACTCTTGGAGAATGACTATCCATTTGTTAAATTTCCCCCCAACAATCCATCGGGATAAAACATATTGGAATGGATTCACATCCGCCACTATCGTGGTGGTCCTCAGTAAAATGTAGTGACGTAACCTCTACACAGCATAAACAACTACTAAGGCTAATTTATCAATGTGGGAGTATCTAAGTTCAGGTCTGGCCAAAGCACGGCTAAGATAATAAACGACATGCTCTACAAGCTTATCATCCTCTTGAACTAGTACTACCCCAATGGTTGACTCTGACGTGGCCAGATATAATAAAAAATCCCTAGAATAATCTGGTGGACGTAATAAGGGTGCCGACAACAAAGCTTTTTTCAATGCCTCGAATGCAAGTTGTGCGGTTTCATCCCATACAAATGGGGTGTCCTGCTTGAGCAGGCGCATGAAACCCTTAGTGATCTTGGCATAATTAACAATAAAAAGTCAAAGAAAATTAGACTTTCCTTGCAGGCTTTGAAGTTGCTTGAGAGAACGAGGAGGAGGCATATTTTCAATGGCCTCAACTTTTAGAGGATCCACCTGGATGCCTCTACTAGAGAAAATGAATCTAAGTAATCTTCCTGACTCGACACAGAATACATACTTGTGGGGATTCAAGTAGATTTTATAATATCTGCATCTTTCAAATATCAACCGTAAATGATCTGGATGTTGGATCCTCTTACAAGAATATGCAGGTAGATCATCAAGGTATGGTTTGACAATGGCTTTAATGTCATGGAAAGCAAAGTTCATAGCTCGTTGAAAGGTTCCCCCAGCATTTTTCAATACAAAGGGAATTTTCTTGTATGCAAAAGTACCCCAAGGACAAATGAAATTAGTTTTATGTTGGTCTTTCGGTTTTATTTGAATTTGATTGTATCCGGAGAAACCATCGATAAATGAAAACACCTCACTTCCCACACATTCATCTATGATCTGGTCTATAAATGGTGTGGGATAGTTGTCCTTAGGACATGATTTATTGAGGTGTCTAAAGTCTGTACAAATGTGGATAGTCCCTTGCTTTTTATCAACAGGAATAGGGTTGGATACCCATTCTTTCAAAGCGATGGGATAGATAAAACCAGCCTTCAATAGCTTTTCAACTTCTGCCTTCACAGCCGCTTCTTTGAGTGGGTTAACGGGTCTTGAATTTTGTTGAACCGGTTTGGCATCAGGATATGTTCGGATTTCATGTTCAACAATAGATGGATCTATGCCTGGCATCTCCTCATATGACCAGGAAAAGACATCGTGGAATTACTTAAACAAGGCAGTGTAGATGGAAATCTCTTAAGGAGAGCAATTTGCACCTATGTATATGTTTTCCACGACATCAGGGTTTACAGAGATGTTAATAGGTATAGTGGTGGAAATATTTTCCATATTCCCCTTGGCAAACATTCCTTCCCTAGGCAAGGGATTGATAGGTATATCAACATCGTCTGACAGTCTCAAATGAAACTCTTGGTTTTCTATTCTATTTAGTTCTGGGAGAAAATAAGATCGATGATGAAGATCCTCACAAATCTTATCACGTCCACTCATGGCTTCTAGAATAGCTTCATCGAAAGGTAAAACCATGTCTAAAAAATCTATAGAATGCGAAGAGTATTTTTCCCATACGGGAAAATAGACTTCCATATATTTTGAGACTGTTAGAGGATCTGAAATGGGATCAACAATGGCTTGAGTGATAGATTGATAAGCGACCTCCACTACTGAGAAGGGCACTTCCAGTTCATGGGGGGTTGGGAGAACCCAAGGACCAGTCCTATCGACAACCGTAGCTATGGAACTCCCCACACTAGTAGAACCAATATAATTAACCGGGGCTGGAAAATCAAATGTGCCCATTCCAGTCCCCAAGCTCTGTGCAACAGGTTTGACCTGATCAACCAATGGCATAGTAGACTCATTAGACTCTAAACGACCTTTTCAGGTAAAATCAAGTTGGTCAATAGTAACCAACTTGCCCTCATGCAGAAAAACCACTACACGAAAAACGGCCGACGCAATAGCGGACATCACATAAGTCAAGTTTCTTCCCAGAAGCAAATTGTAGTCCAAAGGAGCATCAATAACTTCTACTTCAATAGACACTACTTTGCCTACCAACTTAATTTCAAAAGCTGGTAGGATACCATGCAGACGAAAGGATCTTCCATCAAAAGTAGTAAGCAAAGTGTTTGATGGGACCAACTCTGGGGATCCAAGAGCTTTCCAATAGGTCAAGGACATAACACATGTAGAAGCCCCGTCATCAACAACTGCCCTTCCAATGGTCTTACCACCATGGATGACATCTATTGATAAGGATACATGGTAAGGCAGGAGAATATTAACATCGGACAAATGAAATTTCGCCATGAGGCTCGAAGAGTCCATGCTGCCTAAAGCTGCTAAGAGGGCATCCCGCTGAGCAGGACAACTCAGTAACACCTCTAAAGCTGACATTGTACATGGGGTTTGAGCTAAATCTTCAACCACAAAGTAGTTTGAAGCAGCCCTAGCATTAGGGTTATGCAAGGTCTTCTTTAAGACACCTTTCGGTATCTTCGGCATAGTTTCAGCAGGTTTCTCTATTGTGAGAGGGTTCGAAGTTTCACCTACAGCTTTACCCTTCTCAAGAGTCTCTTTCTCATAATTTTTGTTCCTTGTCTGCAACAAAGTCAAAGATCGAACCATGTTGATATAGTTTGGGTCAGGGGCAGTTTGAGTGCCCCATGCTATGTTGTAAGCTGAAGTAGAGTTCTGTCCTTGGGGAAAAGGATCCTTCAGGATAGCCGGTTGTTGAGATTTAAGCAGCTTCTGGGCTTGATCCATAAGGGGAAAAAGTTTGGTAAGGTGGTCCTCATGGCACAATTTACACGGGAACTTGACCTTCTTCTTTTCTTTCTTTCCCCCATCAGCATTGTTCATGGGATTTGGCTTGTTTTGATTTCCCTCTCCCTTCTTTCCTTTCTTCTTCTTCCCGCCAGGCTGCTGATTGCCCTTCTGAGAGGTTTGTGCAAAAAAATTTGCACTCTGGGGGGAGGGGGCAGCCTTTTCTACCTCCACCGTATACTGCTTGATAGACAACTGGTGATGTTTCTTAGTCAAAGACTCTATGGTGGGAGAGTTAATGGACCCAACCACACCATCAGCATGGGGTCCAGGCTTAGGATTATCCGCATTGTGCGTAGGCCTCGGTGCCTTAGGGATAATCTCATATAAGATCCCAGATTGTGAATAAATCAAATCCAGTTGCTGGGCCCTGAGAATGGATTCTTCTTCATTCGTCACTCCTGAGGTGGATACGTCCTTAGATATGTAGGGCAACAAGGATTTAAGGAACCACTCTAAAAGTAACTCACGAGGGATAGTGGCTTTTATAAGGCTCTTTTGCCTTCTCCACTCTTAGATGTGATCTAAGATGTGGGTAGCCTTGTTTTGTCTCAAAGTAGACAACAAGTCGATTCTGAAATCATATCGAACCGGAAGCTGAAAGTGGCTAAGAAATGCACTAGCCAAGTCCCAAAAACTACTAAAAGCAGCAGAAGAAAATTCAATATACCATTTTGCTACAGTACCTGTCAAGGTTCTCTGGAATAGCCTCAACCTAGCTGAATCTTCATTCAGCGAATTCGAAGAACACCATAAATGGAATGTGGTGGCATGAGCCCCAGGATATTCACCAACTTTGCCTTCGAACTTAGAGATGTCTGATGGCAATTTGGTGGGAATAGGTGGCCACAAGTGGTCATGCCTCACCAGGTCATTCATCAATTTTGACAAATTTGGAAAGTTTAAGGTTGCCAGGAATGGAAGCTTGGGTCGAACCGGGGTACTAAATGTGCCAGCATGGGGATTAGAGGGACCTGCCCCCGAATGCCCATGGGTAAAAGTGGGGTTTCCCCCTGCCACCGGTTGCAAAGTGGGAAGATTAATCTGAAACGGATTCCATCCATAAGCCACAGGATTGTGTGTGGGAGGTGCAGTATAAGAAGCTTGGGCCATCCCCATAGAAATAGGGGTCTGAAACATAGGAGCCGGTACGCCTCCACTAAACAACGAAAAGGGAGAGCTCATGAACAGGACCGAAATTGGGGTTTGGAAACTTTTCCCATAAGAGGTATTGTTCCCAAATTGCACTCCTACATAGGAAGTGGATGGGCCTACATATGGAGAGGATGGGGGAATGTGCCCCCCATTCCAAGGAAATCCTTGGACAAATGCCGAGGATCCTACCAGGTGTAGTATATGGAAAGGAAGAAGGAATGGTAGGTATACTGGGGATCCCAGTAACCATGCCACTAGAAGTACCTGCTAGGTTTGAGTGAACCGGTGGCTGAACCACCTGGATCGCTGGAGTCAAAGGTGTAGAAGGTAGACTAGATCTAGGGGCACTTAACGGGGGAGGTAGTACCCCTTCAACCGGAACGGTTGAGGTGAACACAAAAGGACTTTCTTTTGCAGAAGACATGATCCTACCCATAGGGACACCTAATACAGATGAATCAAAAGGTCTAACTTGAACAATCACAGTATCATTTAAATCAGTCAAGGGGGTGTTAAAATTTCTTGCAAACTCGTCAGTCTGCAATTGTTCTATCTCAACTGTATGAAGATAAAAATGGTTATCTATTAGTTCTGGTTCACCAAGACCTTCACTTACCCCTACCGGTTCAAATGAACCGTCCGTGTCCAATCTCCACCTTTGGGGTGGAGGTGGAGGCTCCAATGTGATGAGAGGAGGAAGGTTTCTCAACTTTCTTGACCTTCTAAAAGGTTGGTCCTCCATGATTAAAAATTTGACAAATCACACCCTAAGGCCAACTAAACACAGGGAAAACCACAGAGCATACACTATAAAAATCCTAAAGCCTCAAACAATCAAACAAGGGTGAAAGATATACTTTCCAGAAGAAAGCTGATGAATGATTACTTGGCGTCCTTGAAGTGGTTCTTAGGCACAAGCGGAGGAATCACCCAACCACCCTCCTACACTTTCAACAAGGGTTACCTTCCAAGCCCATTCAAGGTGAACCAGAAATAGCATTCCGGTTTACCTAGGTATGAACCCTAAAAGTCAAGAGACTAAAGGCTACCTTAGTTGTACCAACAGTCTGGGGGGACAGTCACAAGCCTGAATCGTATGCATGGGCAGGGTAGCTGAGCCCGAAACTCTGTCTAGGACAGAATCCCCAGATGAGTAAAAGTCCTGATTTACATTTTGACAAGGATTCAAAGGGTTATCTCCTCTATCCAAGCCTCCACGCAGCCTTGTGCTTGACTCCCATTTGAGAGGAGCTTCCCAGATACAGTCGAAAAAATCAAGGATTTACCTAAAGAAAGGTCCACTATGTATAAATTTTATAACTTGTGGGAAGTTTACACTTCCTGTCCCACAAGTCTAGCCTAAGCTAGTAGGTGAAAGGCCCTTAAAAACAAAAATTTACTAGTAAATTTTAATTATGCGTTCATTTTAAAGGGTTGTTTCTTACTTAGAAGGAAATGGAGTGATGTACTTATGGTGTTTTTGACTCGATAAGAAATAAATAAAAGTAAAGGTGTATTTTTCAAAGCAAATTACCACTATTAAAGCAAACTTCTTTTTCTTTTTTTGTAAATATATATTGATGAACTAATGCAAATGATAAAAGAAACTAAGCCTATATTTTTTGTAGCTTTTGAGATTATATTTTTAAACTGAAATAAACACTACTTATGCAAAAGCAAAATGCAAAAGCTTGACAATGTTTTCTTTTCACTTTTAAAAATGCTCAAACTCTACCATGCACCTAAAATGCACTATACTTGAGTAAAATTGAATCTAATCAATTGTATAAAGCCAACAAACTGAAGTAAAATAGGCTACAAGAACCAAGAATCAACCAACAAAGGAAGGATAGGAGCCCTAGCTTGGGTGCACACAATGACAAAAATCACTATAAACTCATAAAGGCAAGTGATAACCAACCATTATCAAAAGATAGGCTGGAAAAACAATGCCCAAGACCCTGATCACTGATCTGGACAGAGACACTTCACCCTATAATCCCAAACAGGCCAAGCTACTTCAACATGCAAATAGAAAATAATCCAAGCAAAATAAACCCAAGGGCTTCATAAAAAAGCACAAAGTGTGGTCACCAAAGGCCTTCATACAAGGAGCACAGTATTCATCAAGAAAATCAACTCATAAACAGGAATTAAACAAAGTGAGGGACAAGCAAACCCAATCCTGAAAAATCCCTATTTCCAAGCTTGTACACAACTGTATAGAAGGGAAACTTGCGTACTATACGTGAATGTCCAAGAGAGCAACCCGCATATGCAGGCCTCTGTACACGACTGTGCAGAAGAGAAACCCACATACAGGTACAAAATTTTTCTCAAAAAACAAGAAAAATCCACAAGACTTTCAAACACTGTGACAAGTATGATCCAGGATAAAAGACCACACACAAACTTCAAAGCAAAGATTGGTCAGGGGTGATAGAAACAACCTACAACAGTCTGGGCTCCCCAGCGGAGTCACCAATTTTGTTGTACAAAAGTAAACACCTTATAACCGAAGGTCTGGGGTTACCAACATACTCAATAAATTTGCAGGCAATCGACTCTAGAGTGTAGTAAAGGAAATAGGAGGATGGGAAAGACTCACCCGATACACAACGGTTGATCCTAGCTTGTCCTCTTCCGCTTTGCTTCTCCTCTAAAGCCTTCAGGGATGCTTCTCCTTCACCTGTCAAGATTCAATCTTCCAAATACAAGATGATACATATATATAAATAGGTTAGATAAATCATATATAGAATGCTGAAACATAAACATTTATCAAACCACAATATATGAGATACATTCAAGACACATATGGAAGAAGGATTCTCTTTATTAACAATAATGAAAGAGTTCAGATTACAACCCAACGCTTGAGACAAGGACTCCTCTGCGGCCAAAGGATTCTGAGTTCCACTGCTCCAAATACTTCTATATAAACTCCACCCGCATAACTTTGCTCTCCAAGTGTATGTAATTAACACCCTCCCCAAGGCCTGTATTTATACTTGGTGAAATAAGGAAGTTTCGAAGGTTGAGGAGGTTGAGACAGTTAAGGATATTAAGGTTAAGTGCTTAACTAATCTCAAGTAATCATGTGTTTTTAATTTTAATGCCAAAAGTAGATGTACATGGGTATTAATACTGGCAACTCGCATATGACCCGCGAGTTTCTCTAAGGGTAACCTGCGTACACATCTATACGCGACATGCAACAACCGAGACTCGTATACAACACGCGAGTTGCATATATAGAGAGTCACGTACATGACTTGACATAGCTAAAGGGTAAAAATAAGCAGGTGGATGGATGACAAATGTAAGTCATAATAAACCCATCTATAGTGTTTTGGGGAACCCTCAATCCATAGATGTCCTTTTGTGTGCCAACATGAGGGATGTCGGCACTTGGACTGAGAGGTGCCATTCAAGTGGATAATAGCCATGAAAGGTAGGTTTGACCCCAGGTTGATGTGGGATGGAGCTGCGATGGTGGTGGGATTTGTAGGTGCATAATGCATCTGCATAGCTGGGGGTACTTGCGGTGGCACTATTGTGGATGGGACAATGCCCCCAAGTGTTGTGGGGGGAATAGTATAGGTGGCAGGGACATTGCCCCCATGCATGATAGTAGGGGAAATGTAAGTGGAAGGTCCATTGCCCCCTTGTGTGGTAGGAGGGGTAGTGTATGTGGAAGGGCCACTACCCCCCTACATTGCAAATCAGGCAGCTTGGCTGGTCACTAGTTGTGGTAGTTGACTAATGACAGTTTGCATGACTATGCTTGGTCCACCTGCATGGTTATTGGTGACAGGTTGTGGTGTGGACGTGGGTCCACTAGTTATGGCTACGCTGAAAAATGGATCCGGATTTGCACCAGCCATGGGGCTTGATGGTGCTATGTTGAGGTCTGGTTCAGACTGATATGGGTCTAAATCTGAATCAGAGGATGTGTGGCCTTCTGATGGTGTGTAAGGTCATTGAGAATAGGCTCGACGATGTCATTTCAATGTCCCGAATGGTGGTGGTTCACCTCTTAGGCGTGAGGAAGAGTGTGGGCCATCAATTGTGTTAGATGTTTATCAAACTGATGGGAATGACATTTGGACCCTAGTTTCAATGGATTCTTATTGGCTGTAGGTGGTCACTCGGCCACAAAGACTGCCAGAAGACAACGCTTGGATTTTTCCTCATGAGTGTTTCTACTCAATCGGTGGGGGTCGTTGCCCGTTTCACTTGGCAATTCCTCTCAGTGGCTAGCTACTTTGGGGTTCCCATGGTACTCCTCACAATGATTTTTTGGGTAGAGCCCAAGTACTTCCCATGGTTGAAGCAGTCAGGGATTTATGTCCTCAAAGATTGCAGATTGTTTGAACTTAGTGTAAATTGATAAATTTTAAGGCTCTCTCAGCATCATGAACTGAGTTGGGTTGATTACTTGGTATGGTGTATTTCTTTTTCTATATTTCTGGTATCAGGTGGCTACAAATGGTTTATGAATTCATCATATTGTGGCAGAGTTCATATCATTGTTGTGCATGCAATGAATAATCATAAATTTGTAAACAAATACAGTTTTTAACCCAGAATGTTTATGGCATAACTAGATGACTACCTCACACTGATATTCCTCTTCAACCAAGAGAAGGTGTTGGGATTTCAACACAATGGGAGTAAGCCCATCCATAGATCCACAGGTCACCTCCCAGATGCAAGGTTGGTCAACAGGGAGGATGCTTAGCACCATGAGAAGCCCTCCTTCTCTACCCTCTCTACCTTCCAAGTCATCCGGTTTTAATGGTTTAGAACAATATTCAATGAAGGGCCTAGGACTATACGGGATTTCCCTTTGTCATATCCCAGAATACCCCGAAGGGTTATGACTGGGTAGAGCAGGAAGGGTGAGAAATACTGTTAATTTTATTGTCGATTTTAGTTAAGCTACATTCATTAAGCCATTAAAATTTGTTTGTAATTTACACATTGTTTGTACAGGAAATTGCAGTAAATTGTAATAGAAACTGAAATTGAAATTATAATGCTGGACAGAGGTAGTTGACCCACATTGAATGCCCTTATTAAACTGAAATTTAACCTCTAATTGACAGACCACATGTTTTAGGTAAATTTCGGTGAGGGGGTCGTGAAATTTTTCTAGAAACGGGCGAGGGGGTCACACAGATTTCACAGACAGAAGCAGTCTATGTTTCTGAGTGAAGTCACACCTTTCAAGGGTTTAAGGGCAACCTGGTCGCACCTGTTAGGCCAAAAAGAGTGACCTCATCCCCTGTTCAGGCCTGATAAGTGCAACCTACCCCATACTTGGGGTTTTTCTGATCCTGAGTTAGATCTGGCCAACAGTAACCTGTACTGTGGCCAAACAGACTTGGATTTGCCTTGCAGAGGCTTTGATAATACTAAAAACTAGAAATAAACTATATATAAGCTAGATCTGACAGGAACTTTTAAAAACTAGGGCATACATTGAAAAACCTTGAAATTTTAAAAATATGGACAAGGGATCCTGTGGGATCGACCTGGTATGGTCGCCAGTTCTGGAGCGGGGATTTCTGCTTGCTACAGGGACAGGAATGGATCCCTTCTGTCTATAGGATAGAAGGGTAGGTTCCTATGTATGAAAATGCTGATAATAAAGTGGAATGGATAGAAAGCAAAGACAGAAAGAAAATAGTGGCCATGATCCCCTCTGCAGACAATGTTAGGGCTTCACCTTCGCTACCTGCAAACAACTACTAATAAAAAAAAAACCTACAAACCATGTTAATAGAAAAAGATGCAAACAAACATGGGTCAAAAATAAAAAACTACTAAAGAAAAATGCATAAAAAAAAAAAGATTATACCTCCTTTGGTGAAATGGGCCACCATGCCCTGGCTAGAAGGAAGCACCTCCCTATCTCACTCAACAATGGATGAGGAGCTATGGCTCAATGGGGAGAATGGATGGAGGAGAGAGGGATGTGGGTGGCTTGAGAGGAAAAGGTGTCTCAAGGCATCCACGGGTAACATAACAATATGCAAGAGAGGTGTGTGTTTGAGAGTGACCCCCCACCCTCCTTTTATAGCTTTTTTTGGGGTTTTAAGCCCTTGGTCTGGGCTTTAGCCCCTTTTTTTGGATTTTATCCCCTTCTTCCCTAAATTTATATTCTTTTAGGGTTTTAGGCTCCTTTGAGGGGTTTTATCCCGTTTTTGTAGGCTTTAGCCCCTAGGAGAGTTATTTAGGCTCATTTTTGGGGTTTTTAAGCCCTTTTCTTCGTCGTTAAGCCTTTTTTAGGGTGTGGGGGTCTAATGGAGGGTCGTGAATGGGTGTCCTTGGGTGGTGTAAGCCATGTAGAGCTGAGTGAGGGATTTTTTGGGTTAGCACACTGAACCCATTAAATGACCAAGGGTTTCCATGGTGTCGTATATTCCAGTCAAGAGGCCATTGCGATGAAGAATGTGTGTATTTGCAAAAAATTGTATGTACCCCTAGAAAATTATTTTGTAAATTGTGTAAATCCATAGGACATGAGGAAAAATACTATAGGGCATACTAGCTCTTGAAATAAATCATAGTTGATACGTAATTAATGAAAAATGAGGGGTTCCCTCAAGTTGAATAGGTGCAAGCCTCGTATCAACCTGCGCAGTTCCTAGCTAATCAGTACCAATAGCCGTACACACTTTAGAATCCATATGCACAATAAAACCCCTATCAACAAAACCATGAGTAGAACAAGTACCCACCACAATAACTACACCCTCAGGGAAGGGGTGGCAGAAACTTTAGAGGACGAGGTGGTGGAGGAGGATTTGGTAGGGGGAGAGGTCCAGTTACATGCCATAATTGTGGACAACTAGGTCACTTTGCTATATACTGTTTAGAGGCTATAAGAACATGATCATATTGTAAGGGACACGACCATAATGTTGAAAAATGTCCTCAGCTGATCGAAAAGTTTCAAGCAAGGACCATTGCCGCACCCAACCCCCCACCAAACACAAACCCAAATGAAAATGTGAATGTTCATATGATCGTGGCTAAACCGTGAGACCTTAACATTGCTGTTGTAACTAGAGGAGATACCATGATTGGAGCAGAACAAGATAACCCACAAGAACAACCATAGCCACAATTGAGTCCGACAATGTAGAAAAAGGAATCACCGACCAAATAGAAGCAGAAAGAAATATTATGGGATGTGCAATCAGACTTTATATGCCTAGATGTACCATCAAATTCTGTAGAAGTTGTTGGTTCTTTCTTCTCTTGGGCAGACCCAGGTTTATTGTATTGTACCAAAAAAAACCCTAGCTCACTGGCCCTTTCGGTGACACACCACAGAATGGCCTGAAGTCTCACCCGAAGTGATCCTAGATGGGGTGGTTGAAGAATCAGGTTTCCTCAACTAGGTTTTGCAGCATCCTAGGTCCTCCTAACTCTACTTAACTAGCTGAATCTATCAGCAATGGCTATTTCTCTCTTCCTAGCTGACTCTGCTATGGGATTGACTCTTATCACATCACAGCTTCTAGGACGATGCACAACTTTCTCTTCTACTCAACTCTTAACCTGTGATATCTTACACCGCAGCTCCTTCGACAGTGCGATATCGCCTTTCTACACTGTGATATTTCCTACAGTAAGACTCAATATGCTCATCAACTCTCTAGGTCCAGAGGATTTCTCCCTGGGTATAGTAGCTCAGTTAACCTTCATCAGGGTGTTAAACAACTTCACTTAAACTTCTATAGTTTAACACGCTCAACATCAATTACGCTCAACTTGCTGAACTAAATATATGGAATTCACTAACACTGTAATTATTAGCTATCGTGAATCAAGCACTGATAAACTCATATATAGAATAATCAACACATTCAACTCACATTTAACCTTCTAAGCTACTATAAACTGAAGGATAGCATACATACATTCATTAACTGATAAGCAAAGTTCATGTAGAAGATAACAGATAACAAGTAAGTCAGAGCACAATCACATGAAACAGTCGCACAACACACGTATGTACATGGTTTACTTCTAGGGGGGGAAGCTACGTCCACAGGAACTGTCTTTTATTATATCTTGAGAGAGTAACATAGTTTTACTGCAACCTCTTATGCAGCTTGAGATCTTCTGGGAAACTCCATGCACATAGCTGGGAGCCCTTCTCTTAGATATCTTCTCTTCCTATAATGCTTTCTTCTTACAATATATCCTTCCTCTCTCTCTCTCAATCCCTACGGATTGTTACATTCATGCTCAAGGAGTCGGCCACTGGTTACAGTAAGATAACTACAGACTTAATAATAGAACCAGAGCTCGACTCTTCCTCAATGTCTCACTATACCGGTGACAACTAGCAACAACTAACTAACTAACAACCAACCCTTCATAATACAAAATACATGCTTAAATAGGTGGTATGAAGGTCTCACCATGATACAACACTGTGGTCCGATCCCAACAGTAACCCAAAACCCTAACTATGACATTCGACCTATCTGTACTTTGAACTGCCGCTTACTGTTCACACTGCAGCTTCCTGCAGTCTTCCGCAATTTCTGGTGCTGATCATGGGTATGGGCACCACTTCCTCGGTTGCTCCCCTTCTGTCCTTTGTCTTTAATACCTTGGCCCATTGCTCCTTTTCCATTTATGAGGGTAGCTAAGCCCTCTTGTCGTTGCCACTGCCTTAAATGCAGTGGTTGAGCTCTCTTCTCGGCCGCTTCAAGTACTATTTCCTTTGACTTCCTTGTTCCGACCGCCGCGATTTTTGTCCTGCTATCCATGGTGGGGAATGTGCTATGGCATCGTACCTTTATCTCATTGCCAAAACTGTCTTTCCTCCAAAAATTGTCCATCTTCTACAAAAAATAGCAGCTTTTCCTATAGCTACGGGGCCCTGCTCCAATAGTCCCCTAACACTTACTTGTGGCTTGTCCCTGAGCCACTAACAACTGGCTTCTCTTGCTATAGCTTCTCCTTGGCTTCCTGTGAAGTCCTTGCAAATATCTCCCTGAGTCCTGCGACATCTTTGTCCATAGCTTCGACACAGTCTTGTGCCGCTTCGAGCATAACTTGACTAATCAGGGGGTCTTCTGTGCTATCAATTTCACTTTTGCTTGCAGTGAACTCCTTGACCTTCTGCTCAACCGCATCGGCCAGCTCTATTATTTGTTCCTAATATGGTTGAATCATATTATTGAATTGTATCTCTTTTTCTCACAAACGCTATGCTTCCTGTTGCAAACGGTTCATCTCTATCATCTTCTTCATCTTTGCAAGAGCTCCTAAGCTCTTGACTTCTTCCTTGATTTCTACTATTGCATTCTCTATGTTCTGGATGCTCTGCTGCATATCCAGTCTATCTGGGAGGTTTTCTAGCTTGGACCATGTCTTTGTCGCATCAGCTAGTAATGACTCCACATCATCTATGCGACACTTCATCTGTGTTGAAGTGAGTCTAAAGGCCTGTTCCCTTGCTTCCTTGTCTTCCTCAGGTGTGCCTGGTGCTCGAGCCTCAAGCTCAGCAATGTGTGCCTTGTGGTCTTCCTCCATTTTGGCCACTGTCTCTTCTAGAGCCTTTGCTCTATCTGCAAATCTTCTTACTTTCTGCGTTAGAGGAAAGGCAAACTCGATGTTACACTGGGGTAACTCCAATGCGACATTCTAGAAGACCTGACTTAGATCTCATTCCCTTTCTTCATATTGTCTCAACTCCTCTGCCTTTGTCTGAAATCCTACTGTGAGCTCTGCATTCTGTTGTATCAGCTGAGTGTTCTACTTATGAGTCGCAAGCTCTCTATCCTTGAGCTCTACGGTTATCTGCTGCTAGATCATCTATAGTTGATCAATAGGGAATTGTGCCAGATTAACCTTGATAGTTTGTCTAACCTATATCTGCACATCAATCATCGACGCAGGGAATCAGATGCTCCCTGGCAGTATCAGCACTGTATTGGTGCGATCCTTTTCAAAGACTTCCTCATGGAAAATCGATGGTTGTGAGCTTTCTCCTACTGTCGCCTTGACTGGCTAAGTCTGCATCATGGTAGTCTTCTTAGTTAGTGCTTTCAACTCCAAAAGCTGCTTATCTATCATGCTCTGTAGCTTGTCCTGTGATGTCTGGATCACCTGAAATGAGTCCCACATCTCCTCCTTCAATATTGCTGCAATTTGATCATAGTCATCCTCTGTTAGTGTGGTCTCTATAGTTGTCTTTGAGGCTTTGACTTTTGTTCTCTTTTGTGCTTTTGGTGGCACTTCTACTACATCTTTCCTCTTGGAACCCACCTTATCTTTTCCTTTGTCTAATGGGTCTATCAGTGTGGTATCTGCTGGTACATTTCCTACTATGGAATCTTCTAATGCCTTCTTCCACTCTTCATCAAAGTCTTTGATGACATCTTCTACATCCTGTGTTGTCATTCTAAATGAACCAATAGCCCAATTATCCATTCTAAACCCTTTTGGCCTCAGATAGATTGTATGCCTGTCCACAATGAAATCAAACCAATTATGATACATGTCAACAACCTCTGTGTTGATCCACAGTGTCTCCTGGATGACTTGCTTCAATAGCTCATAGTATTCATAGAATACTATCATATTGATCTTTTTCTTGTCTGGGCTGTTGCTTTCCCATAAGTTTGCATATCTTGTGCCTCTACACTCTCCGCCTCGTAGCTATAGAAATTGGGTATGGGGAGGATCTCTCTACTTGACGAATGCACATAATATAAGCAGCCATGAGAAGTGGAAGGGATGGTTTGGCTTGTCCTACACTTCCAAACAACATGCAAGAAAAAAATTTAATAAAAACAAGCACCAATTAAATTGTTCACCTTCTGCGATTTGCACGGCAAGGTGAATTACTGCTCTTGTGACTTCTTTCAGGCGAACCTTGGTTAACAGTCTACCTGCAAGTAGACTGGCTATAAATCTAAGTGTATCATCTCTTAAGGCGATGAGGTCATAAGCCCAACCTCCTCTCTATAGCTTATATGTGTTAACTAGAAGTGTTGGTAGCTTAGTATCCTTGCTCTTTCCTAATATATGCATCTGAGGGTCCTTACCGATATTGGATAGCTCGGTGATGTAGTGTATCAAATCAACGTTCAGATCAACCTTGTTACACAGGCAGAGGTAACCTCCATGCACACAAGAAAGTAGCGCTCGCACCACGATGTTAACCTTTGCACCTCATCCAAAATGTGGTATTTTCAACAAATTGAGCAAGCCTGACTGCTCAAGAATCTGGACATGTTCCATAGGAACAAACTCATCTACATCAGTCCTCAAGTTCCTCTAAACCATAAGATACTAATCCAGCTGGAACTGAGGATATGTCTTACTGTCTCCAAGGTTATAGTTTGTAAATTTGAGAATAGGGACATATCCTAACAGTTCTCCATCTTCCTTCACGCGAGGATCAATAGGCAGTAGTGGAACAGGAAACTTAGCACCCTTGGGAATGGTTACCTGTGGTGCATCCTCGACTCCTGGCACAATGTATACTTTTTCCATATGAACTTCTTCTTCGTGCTCTGAGCTGGACTGTTCTACTACTTGAGCTTGGCTCTTCTTCCTTGGCATCTTCCTGACCTGTGGTGCACCTAATTTCAGAACCCTGGGTGGTGTCGTCATAGTAGACTTGAGGCCACCACGCTGGAATCATCGCACAACGTCTTCTAAAGATTCTTTCTCGAACATAAACCACATGGTGCAATACTCTGGATTGGTAATGGCTGCGAAAATGGGGAAACCAACACTCTATAACTGGAGTATCTCTGTACAGGGAAAACTCTACAAATTGCTCTATAACTCTCAGAAATCACAAAAGTAACCCTTTTGTTTGAATGATCGATGTATTTGTAATGAAGGCGATAATCTCTGAAGCAACGATCGCTTAGGCTAGACCCATTGGCAACATTTATTGCATGGACAAGAAAACACCCGTCACCTCGATCCTCATTAATTGCTAAAAATCTGATCAAATTTCCCTCGAAAATTGTGTGCAAGCACTGGTCTCGACCAAGATTTACCAAATCTAGGATAATCGTTGTACTGTTTCCGAATCTAGGACAACGTATACCTGTCGTATCTACATTGATTGCTTGTTAGAAGGCGAAGTGACTAGCCCTCTTTCCCTTTCAAAATCGTCTTTACTGTACAGGGAACATCGCCTCACTGCGATGTCACACCGCATCATCCTAGACCAAAAAGTTGGCGTGAAACTCCGCAACGTTCAAAAAAACTCCGCAATCATCCTATGACTTGCGCAAAATAAACTTTCGTGCTGTGATTCCTCCTACTTAGAACTTTTTCACCTAGTGTAGACTAGTTATGGGTGCGATGCCTGCTTTCAACTACACTAGACATCTGCACCACTTAGTTCTCTGAGTTAGGGTTTGGAGGTGGAGTGGCTATCACTATAAAGCTTAAGCCTACTTCCATTAATCAAAGTAGGAACAAGTTCCCCGTTCAGTTTACTGAGCTGGACGACACCTCTTTCTGTGACTTGCTGAATCTGATATGGCCCCAACCAATGTGTCTTGAACTTCCCTAGAAACTTAACAAACTTGCTGTCATAAAGGAGCACTAGGTCTCCTATCTGAAAAATCTTGCTCTTGATGTGCCTGTCATGCCAATCTTTTTCTCGTGCCTTCTGCACTTTTTGATGAAATCCTGCGATGAATCTATCTTCTTCTAAAGCAAGCAGCTGCGCTATTCTTTCATTCATCATATCTGTATCATCCATCTCTGTAATTTGAGCAATTCTTAAACTGGGAATAATATATTCCATAGGCATAACAGTCTCCTGTCCATACACGAAGCTGAAAGGTGTGTGTCCTGTGAGTTTCTTGCATGTAGTCCTATAAGCCCATAACATAGCATTAACCTTGAGGTCCCAATCATCTCTTTGGATGTTACATATCTTAGTAAGAGAATTTTCTAGAATCTTGTTAAAATCCTCCACCATACCATTAGCTTGTGGGTGGTAGGGAGTGCTCTTATGGTGCTGTATCTGAAATTCCTCCGTCAAGGCCTCAATAGTGCGATTCAAAAAGTGTGTTCCTTGATCACTCATCAAAATTGTTGGACATCCTAATCTACTAATGATGTTTTCAAAAATGAACTGTGCAGTTGTAGCAGCATCACAATTCCTTACTGCTTTGGCCTCTACCCATCTGGTGAGGTATTCTGTTCCTGTGATGATGTATCTTGCACCAGTTCATTTCCCTGGTGGGTTGATAGGACCCACAAAATTTATATGCCACTTGTCAGATGCTCGAAGCATAATCTATTGTCGCAGCGGCATTTCATATCTCCTCAAAGGTTTTCCTACCCTCTGGCAGATATCGCAGCATTTACAAAATTCCTTAGTGTCTTTATGCAAAGTAGGCCACCATAATCCTGCGGCTAGAATTTTCTGAGCAGTCGGATTTCCTGTGAAATGACCTCCTGCGATACTTGAATGTGCTTCTCTGATAATGGCCTCTTTCTCATGCGGCATAACGCATCTGTGCAGGACTTCATCTGGACCTAACTTGTATAAATGTCCTACGATCAAAGTGAAATCTGCTGCTTTAACAACTAGCTGTTTCTTTTGCTACTTAGTAAACTCAACTGGTGCCCACCCTGTAGTGAGAAAGTGAATAATATTTGCGTAATACTCATCTACGATCTGGATAGAAAACAATTACGCATCTGGCAAATTATCCTCTAGATTACTTGGTTCTTCTCCTGAGTCTATCCGCGAGAGATGATCAGGTCCAGCATTCAATCTCCCTGGTTTTACAATAATTTCAAAATCATACTCCTGAAATAGGAGTAACCATCTGTAGATCCTTCCCCCTAACACTAGCTTATTGACCAAATACTTTAAAGCAGAATGGTTAGTGAACATCTTGAATGGGGCACCTAATAGGTAGTTCCTGAACTTCTATAGAGCATACACCATATCTAATCCTTCTCTTTCTGTAGTGGTGTAGTTCTTTTCTGCAGTAGATAACTTTCCGCTTGAGTATGCGATAGGGTGATTGATACCCCCTTCTCTTGGCTGTGTTAAGAAAATCCCCGGTGCGATTCCAGATGCATCCACATGTACATGAAATGGTTTGTTCCAATCTAGAAATACTAAGATGGGTGCGGTGACCATCTTCTCTTTAATAGTGTCTAAACTTTGCTGGCATTCCTCATTCCATAGGAATTTCAATTCTTTCTTTAACAGCTTTTCCATAGGTGCTGTGATCTTTGCATAGCCTTTGATGAATTTTCTATAATACCCTATATGACCAAGCACTGTCCTCAATTGATTGACTGAATTGCGTGCTGGAAGATTTACAATGATGGAAATCTTTGCAGGATCTACCATCAAGCCTTTTCTGCAAACAATATGACCCAACAAAATACCAAATGGTGCACAGAATATACATTTCTTCAAGTTAAGAGAAATCTGATATTGCCTACATTTCTCTAACATGAGCCTTAAATATCCTATATGCTTTTTGATTAATCCAAATATAGTCCAATCATCAAAATAAACTTCTAAGAATTTATGGATGTATTCCTTAAAGACAACAACTACTACTCTAGAAAAAATAGCTGGCGCATTTTTAAGACCAAAGGGCATTACCGTATACTGGAATGAGCCCCATTCTGTCGCAAAGGTGGTCTTATGTCGATCTTCTGGATGGATTCTTATCTGGTGATAGCCTGAAAAGCCATCAGTGAATGAGTAGATCTCCTGTCCTCCCACATTGTCTAAAACTTCATCAGTAAAAGGTGTCGAAAATGGGTCATGAAGTTATGCGTCATTGAGTTTGCGCAAATCGACACAAATCCTGATTTCTCCTTTAGTTTTCTTTTCCTGCACAACCATGGGACTAACCCATTCTCTCTCTTCTACTGGCTCAATGATGCCTGCTGCTAGCATCTTATCAATCTCATCCTTAACTTTTTATTTATAACGAGGATTTAATATGTATGGACACTGCTTAACTGGCCTAGCATCCTCTTTCAAAGGTATCCTCATGACTCCCAAATATCCTACTATTCCCTTCATCTCTATAAACTTAGTGGGAAATAAGTCCTGATAGTCATGTAACAAATCTGCGATGTGTCCTACCGTTTCATCATCCCAATAGTCTCCAATAGAGGAAAACTTGGGTTCTGTTTCTGTGCCAATATTGATCTTTTTAATCTTAATAGGCTCTGTGATAGCTGGAATCTCTAGCTTTTGTCCGTCAACTTCGCGAGTCCCTTTTGAATCTGGAATGTTGATACTGCAAGGATTCTCATCCTCATCAATTGGCTCTTCTGTGAAGTTGTAACACTCTAGCGCATGTTCTAACTGGATGGCCCAATCAAGATGAGCATACACTGGTAGGGTACAGCCATCAAATATCTTAGTCTTTATAATCTTTAGAGCCTGATCAATGCTTGGATACTCAGATTCAAAAGTGAAAGTGAGTACAAAGCTGTCTATCATAACTGGCCATGTAATCATTCCTCTGCGCAACTCTGTCTTAGTGTACCAGTTCCTTGGGACTGTGTCTAAAGTGTGAATGAATAGGTGAACCCATTCATCTTCTGGAATGTCCAACCAATTCTATTCACAAATCTTAATATGTGACCTGGGGTCACTTTATCCTATATATTTATGTTGTAAACGCTCATTGGTATTAGATAATCTAATCACCATCAATCTCTTAAAATCATCCCATGATGCAATATTTTATTTATGTGCATGCCACCATCTTGCAGTTGTGGCTCTTACTGCAAGTTTAATAGCTTCCATCCTCTGCTCATGAGGGATTTCCTGCTCAAACTGCTGTAAAAAATCATTGACATCTGCTAAGCCATCAAACGACAGAATATCCTTAACCTCTATGCCAATCCATCGCAGTGACTTAGTCATAAATGCACATCTGCGAGCTGAAACTTAATAAAGTCTATTATGCCAATTTTCTAAACCAACATCCGAATCCGATGTGCATGAGCTATCGCATCACCAACTAATATTTCCTTCTACAATAGGATTGATATAATCACTCTGGTTAGCAGTCATCTGATAGAATCTCTCCATATTACACACCTCTTCCTCTGTTCTGATAGGTTCAATGTATTGAGGACCCTTAAAAGGATCCAACGGTGTGATGACTTGAATCTGTTTATCCTCAAAGGTCATTTGTCTGTTCTTCAAATTGATAACATCTATGTTATCAATTGCCTAATCAATACCTAATAAAGCTGGATACGGTATGCTATTGCCAATCATTTCTATGACTTCAAAATCCGCAAAGCTGTGAACTCCATCAATATCAACTGGTACTTGTGGTAATTGACCCAATGGCGATACCCTCTACTGATTGGATAATCACAGATGGATAGGTGATCTGGCTAACTTAGGGCTACCCATTTGTTCCCATGTCTGCTTGGTAAGAACATTTACCTCTGATCCTAAATCTAGGATTACCTCATCCATTTCAAACTGTCCAATTTGTGCTATGAGTCTCATTTCTCTTCTTGTTCTTGTATGGCCCATAATATTATGAACAACACGCTGTGTATTGCTCATGGAAGAAGACTGCTGATACTGATCTATGATGCGTTGAATCTTTCCTATGGATTTCTCATTTCTTACGAGTTTCAAGCAGCTCTGCAAGAAGGATTGTACACTTCCTATCAACTCATCCTCTTCTCACCTTCCAGATGTGGTAGCCTACGATATCTGCACAGGACTAACGCCACAAGGTTTTTGCTGCAGTATGCCCCTACAAGGAAATGTCTATGATCCTACTGGTGTAGGGTAAGTAAAGAAAGTTTTAGCTTGTTGAAATGTTTCTTTGTTCTTCTACAGGTCAAACGGTGTAGATTTATTAATGGCCTTACACACCCACTTCGGACCTGTATTGTTTTCGGCCTCCTGTGATGTCCTACTGGTAGAATCACCGCTGCGAGTCACAACATTGACTCTTGGTTTTGGTTCTTTCTACTTAGCAACGATAAGCTAAATATTTTGGTTTACTGTTGGCATAGGATCCTTAATCTTGGCTATCAAGATAGTACATTCTTCTATAGTATGATCATAGGACTTGCAATACTTACATGTTGTAGTAGGGTTCTGACAATCCCTAGCATAATGTCTTACAGCTCCATAGTTGTAACAAACAATCGGTCCACGGCCACGGCAAAAGCCTCCACCACGGCCTCTTCCTCTAAATCCTCCACCATGGCCATCATGAGTCAGTTCATGCTGTGGACCTACTGTTGGTCTTGGTGTCTCTGACTGGACTCTGTAGAAGTCATGTTTTCTCTCTATCATGAGATCATAAGCTCTGCAATTATTTTCATCATGTCCTACTGACTTACAGAAGTTACAGTATAAATTTTTAGGGGTTTGTACATACTTCTGAAGTAAAGGGAATTCCTGTGGTATATGTCCTCTTGTTCTACAAATTTCACACCATGGCCCTTGAGTCTGTACTAAGGGGTTAGGAACCCCACTTGCTATATACTCAACAAATATTGGACAGTTATCTTTGGTATGGCCATGTCCTTTACACTTTGTACACCATAATTCTTGTGCAACCTCTTTTCCTTTCTTAATCTCATGTAACTGTAGAGTGATATTGGCTAATTGATTCTGTAAGTTTGTCATACCTGCACTAGTCTCAACTAAAGGTGAAGCCTCTAGTTTCATTGCCATCTCCAATGCATCATCCTGTGTATGGAGTTTCTGTTGCATTAGTGGAAGTCTGATGTGAGGGAGCAGTGCTGCGATGAACCATTCCTTATGCTGCTCCGATGCAAACTCAAAACTAACTTGGTCTATAAGAGCTTTAAATTTATCATTGAAATCCCATACTGACTCTGTGGGTAACTGTTTAATGTCTTTAAGTTCTGTGATACATTGTGACTCAGACTTTGGTTTCTTAAATTCCTTAATCATTACAGTCCTGACCTCTACGAGTGTTCTATTTTGCACTGAGGTATACTTCATATACCATGTTAAAGCTCTTTCTCTAAGTGTAGTGGCCAGCTGGACAAGCTTAGTATTGTCATCCTGGATCTGTTTAATGGTCCATATAGCTTCACATAGGAACCGATGTTGTTCTGGGTCTTCTGCCCCTGTACCCCTAAAGGTAGGTAATTTCATGTCATCCCCCATTCTATTTCTACGAGGTGGATTCTAATTTGATGTATTACTACCACTTGGCAGTGTAAATGTAGGTGGTGTAGAGGTAGTATGTACTGTGTGTGAACTAATAGATGGAGTTCCTACGGGATTATTCTGAGTCCCGGTCAGTTTCTGTGGGGTGTAAGGGTGGTAAGGGATACCCCCTACTAATATTTCTCTATTACTTTGACTCTGTTCTCTAGTACTGTCTGAACTGTCTTCAAAGAAGGAAGATCTGAAATCTACATTATATTTCTTACCGCTACGTGTACATCCAATTTGTTCAAAATCACTCTCAAACTCTTGTGACATTACACTTACTTAACTTATTCATTTGAGAATATATTCAATACTCCTTTTTCATACAATAACATCTTAAGGGATAGATTTAAAGAGTTCAAGTACTTACCACGATATCCTTTGAAGAAGTACCCCTCTGCTTCACTGAAACTCTTTCTTTGATCAACTGCAAACTCTGTAATGAAACCTTCCAGCAAACTCACAAGTTAGAAGTCTACTTCCCGTGAAATGGGGTTATCTATGCTCTTCATTGTGTGAATCAGCTCCTGTGTCTAGACAATGGTCCTTTTCTTCTTGAATACATACTTATCATTCAAATTTGAGAACCAATCATACAACTCATTTGCATAGGTCACAAAAACTATCGCATGTAGGTCTGTGAAGATATGTTTCTGCAGCCAGTCCTCTGTACTCAGCCTAGGACTCTTGTTTTCTTTCTCCGCAAATTCTCTCTCCTTAGACTCAATCCACTGGTTAAGTTCTTCTTTAGTAGGATGCCAACAGAACATCAACGCTTCAATTTGTTCAAAATCGGCAACATAACCATTTGTTGGTTCTTTCTTCTCTTGGGCAGACCCAGGTTTACTATATTGTACCTGTTGCCTCCTTTTCACACACCTGGATCACATGGCAGAAATCTTCAAGCCACTCGGTGTGTCCTTGGGGGAAAGTCTCGAGTAAAGGCTGTCACCTTGTTCTTGACTCCTCCGTTTAGGCTCAACTCCTAACGGAGCCAAGGGGGGTAGACCCTATTAAGTTACTAAGGATGATTTCCTAGTGTGGTGATGTTAAACTGAATCAGTTACTTAGGAGTTCGAATATTTTAACTATAAACAATTGAAGATGACAAGATACGAAAATAACACATGAAAGCACAAAGCTGATAAACAATATATATATGAAGCAAAAATGACCAGTGCCTTAATAATGGAGTCAAATCAAAGAGATCAATGTGCTTGCATGTGCTTGGATTGAATGTTTTGCGATTGCATCTTGGTATGTTTTAAGTTAAAATTGAAGTATGGATTGATTAAATTAGGCTAAAAAGGGGGACTCCAGATATACCCGAGAGTACTTGGAGTATGTCCAAAAAAAAACCTATACGGATACCCGCAAGGAATATGTGGGCTGAAATGGAGTCTCTGGGGCTATGTTCGTAACGTAACCGTTAGGGTGTGACAGAGATCGGCGCCCCGAGGTCACTTTTCAGTAGGTTCCCGCTTCCTTTGGATATTTTTCCACCGTAAAGGTTTGATCGAGGTGTTGGATTTTCACCTGATGGTTTGCTAATTGGGGAGGGTGAGTCCTAATTATGCTAGTCACCCAAGTGATTTTGATACAGCTTGACTGATCAGACGAACCGCAGCCAAGTGCAGAGCATACACACTGGAGTCTTGTAAATTTTAATAAGTTTTTAAGAGATGTGTTCTTGTTTAAAAGAAAAGCCTCCAAGAACCTCTTTCAATCCAAGTGGATCTCAATCGGGGAATCGAGGAGGGGTTAATTTTGAAGCTGCTGATAAACAAATGATAGAAAAAATAAAACAACTATACAAATCTATTTTTTTGATTAATCCTACCACGAATCTCTTTCCCCTTTCGGGTCACTCGGGAAATCGTGGCGTAAGTATTATGATTACTTTTGAAAGTAATATATGGAATATGGAATTAACAACAAGATCAAATATACTACCCTACAAATCAGATCAATACTAGTAAAAGGAAATAAGCAGAGAACGACGAAAATGGCACCGACGCGAATCCCCCCAGGGGGGATGGGGAATGGGCTTGAAAGAGCCTATTCAAAGGATGATTTTATTACAGAGGTTAAAATATCAAAGCACTGATAAAATAGAGCTTTCTTGGTCCTTATAGAGGCTGAAACCAAGATATTACAATTTATACAAAAAATTTACAAATTATGTGACAAAAGAGAGACCCCTGGGGGGATTTGAGCGCTCCAAAAGCCACTTTGGACAGAAGCTTCCTTTCTTCTCTATCAGACCTGATAAATTATATCAAGTGAGTTAGAATAAAAAATTCCCCAAATCACTTTAAGAGTACCTTTGGGTCAGCCTACTTTATCTCAAAAAATTAATGAAATTAAACTAGCTAAACCGACGAAAAAGGAACCAAGGAAAGCAAGCTTTCCTTGGGATATTGGATTGATGTTTGTGCAGCAAATTAAAAGCACTAATATTTCAAAATATTTAAATTATTGAACAGCAAATGAAACTACCTTAACAACAAGCTATGAATTTTTCAATAAACTACTTGCGAAACTAAGGCAATTTAGCTAGATCTCTTGAATTTGAACTTTATGTGCACAATGAAACTAAGATCTAGAAATTTGAAGGGATATTTATAATTAGATCTATGTATGATTTTCTTTATGAGATAGATCATATTTAAAAATAAACCTTAAAGTAACAAGTTTGAGGAAAGTTTAATAATTTTTAAAGGAGGAAGAGAGAGAAAGAGTGTTTGAAGCCTGGGAATGTTGGGCTTTGGATTCTGCTTTGGTGGAACACCGAGGGACTATGTCATTCATAAGATACTGAATATGAGGAAGATTCAAACCAGCTCAACCTCTTCTACCAACGAGATCACCTGCAACTTGAAAACCCTTGCACAAATAGATGGTTAAAACATAGGTGTTGCCGAAAGAGATGATTGTAAAGCATGCAATTAAACTTAAAATACATACAAAACCAATAGATCTAGAACAAGCAGCGGTAAGAGCATAAATAAAACTAGAATAAAATCTTACCCTAACAAGAGGGATCTCTCTCCTTCAAGGCCAACAATTAACCAGCAAAGCAATGATAAACAAAAGCAAATTATACCTCATAAGCATTTGACAATCAACATCCACACATGAAGAGCATTACACCATAGATCTTACCTCCAAAGCTTCTTTATTCCAGAATGAAAAAAAAATACAGTACAAGAGCAACAGCACCTCAATCCCAGTTCCAACTAGCTTGGAAGAGGAGTCTGTGCCTAGATATATACAATTTATAGGCCATCTAGCCCAGGGGGGGCGCAATTACTCATGGAATCAAGTGAAATCAACTGATGGAGAGTCCATCAATGCCTGATCTGTGACTAGATGAGCCAGATCTGAGTCTCACTGAGTGCAACTGTCAATCGGGGGGCTGATCTGGCTGACACCTCAACCTGTTGACTGAAGAATCCACCAAAAATCATCCAGTTGAGCCAAAAACATGTTGAGGAGAGAGGGAGGGTGAAATTCCTCATAAAGGATGCTCAAGATCAACTCTGGATCTGATTTGATCACCTCCTTCAGTCAAGGATTTGTCAGATCCAGTCAATCTGCCTTAGATCTGACTAATTTCAATCAAATCGGCTGAGAATCCATTGATTTATGATTTTGGATTTGATCCATTATTCATCAATTTATTAATTAAAATAATCAATAATTGATTTTTGGGGCTTTCTGACCTGAGTGATGGAAAATCACTCAAAACTAGGAAAAAGTGGGTCCATGGGTTTACATGGTGCTCTTAGCTTTAAAATGAGCACCTACATGACTGAAACTGATTATTTGGCCCACTTTTATTATAGACTCAATTTTTCCAATTAAACTATTAAAAAATAGCCTAAGTTTTGGAAAAATTAAAATTTTAATAAAAAAATTGAAAAATTGAAAAACACCTAGGGGGACTTAGACATGTTCATATGACTCAAAAATGGTCTAGCAAGTTTATACATTGATACATAGACTCTAATAACCTCAATAGGCCTAAATTCCAAGCTGACCACCCCAACTTTGGAGGTATGGAGTGAAAAACTCAGAAATTATCAGTCGCTTATTCAACAACCAATAATAACCAAGGGAAAAAACACCCTGGGATGATCGGATTGACAAATAAAGTCTAAGAGACCGAGTCTTTTACAGACACTATCATGCTAGAACATTTATTACAATTCCCCCATGGGGTATGAACATGTGATATGATACAACAAGCACTTCCTAGAAGTACTTCCAAAGGTCCTTTTGAAGTCCGAACAAGTTAGCCCTGTCCGGTTCACCGGGCTCACTTGATAAAAACCACTATGTACAACTTAGCTGGTAACATTCTGGCTCCAAATATGGGACGTGTGCTCGATCTGGTCTTTAAGGCAAGGAGAGGATACAAGAACACCAAAATCTCTGGTTTATATACTCTGCAAAAACATCTCATCTTGACAAGAAAAACCTCAGTAGCACAAGTTTTATGAAAAACCAAATGAACCATTAAGCTGATTTATTTAAACAACATAGATGTAACTAACTAAAAGAAGCAAAGTTTTATTATAGCTAAAAATAGAAATGTAGAAAGTAAATGCTCTCTTTCAAAGAGCTTATTTTCCTACTCTAAGTATGATATAAAAAGGGTTAAGTGTAATCAGAAATCCAATGTAACCACCTAAGCATTTTATTGACATAAAAAACAATTTCCTTGTCTTTGGTTACCAGCCAAAGTAAGGATACCTTATTCAGAAAATGCAAACCTGCGTGATGATTCAAGATGGGTGGGATGGATGGGAGATCATAGGCATGAATAATGTCATAAAAATTCTTCCCCAACTTGTATGTGCTCATGCAGGCTGCTTCTATCCATGACTGGATAGGACTGATATACCAATCAGAATGATGAGGCAGATTGACTACATCATCATACTGATCATCGGGGCTTATCAAATGATAACTTGTTGCACAAGCCCCAAGTAGCTCCAAATCATAAGGAACCTCTATATGTGAAAACGATGGCTGAGACTAATATTCCACTGACTGCATTGCATCTGAATTTTCACAATACTATTTCTCAATGTCTTCATTTCTGAAACCCTTGTGCGGCTCTACATGGTATGATTTTGAATGATCACATGAAAATTCTGAATGCTCCTCTTCCATACCAAGGTTTTCCCAGGCATCCAGATCTGTGCTTCCCTCTATGGATGTATCGTAGATTGGACTTCCATAAATTTTTGAATAAACACTCCCATTGTTGGACATATCATGGATGGGATTCTCCATAAAATTTTCACAAGTTGGATTACCTATGAAATTCCAATAGTCATCGCTCCCATCCATGTCATATGTGGGGGGCTCTTCATCCATGGCATCATGCTCCCGCCTATCCATGTCTTCCTTGTATTCATAACAATCTTCTTTAGATAAAATGCTACAAGGAAATAAACTTTCCAAACCTTCATCAACATGAGGAGAACAAGGTCTAGTGTCACCACACACTGTAGTGATCTTATCATAGGTTTCTTTATAATCTCTTGTTATGATATCATGAAGAGGATATTCAATATTATCTTCAATCAAGGAGATTTTTTGGACATATTCAATGGGATCACTTGGTATGTGTTGCTCAGTGGATTTCTCTAGAGGGCTTTCTGGAAAGGTATCAGCATTGCAACACACTTGAGAATACACCAAATATTCAATGTCTTCAGCTAT
Source organism: Pseudotsuga menziesii (assembly GCA_001517045.1). NCBI lineage: Eukaryota > Viridiplantae > Streptophyta > Pinopsida > Pinales > Pinaceae > Pseudotsuga > Pseudotsuga menziesii. The sequence goes on from LPNX010502277.1 coordinate 289,007, forward strand.
GGTGACATGAGGAGAGTCTTCAACAATGTCTTCCATCATGGGCTCCTCCTGCAACTCTTCAATATGATCATCTTGGATTTTCCCTTCCTCAGAATCTTGCTGTGTATTGGGAGATACCTCATTTTCTTTAAGAAGAAGCTTGATTGCTTCA